>VYZT01052337.1:0-10779 GCA_013400735.1 Pomatostomus ruficeps
ACATTTAATCATTATACTATCAACCCCAGGACTGGCTCTACTGCTGTTACAAACACATCTGTGACAATCACAGCTCCTCTGAGACCTTCTTTCTGCTACTCTGTCTGTCCCTATTATCCATCCTGCTCTAACAACACTGTGTAAAAGTTTCCATGGTCTGTAATTTTGTCATGACTAAGGGTGAGCTCTATTACTTCTGTTCTCCTTCTACATTAAGAAGTAAGAAAAAAGTGTCTTCATCCAAACTGAAGTGACCACTGTGCTGCAAAGCTGACACAAACCACATAGCTCTTCTGTGTTAAGTAGAATCATCTGTTTCCCAGTGCAGTAAGTCACAGTGATCGTTTTTCTTTTTTACTTCTTTTTTTTTTTTTAAATACAATTTTTTCCCCCTAAGATACCAATCTTGGTGATAGTTTAGTTGGAAAACACACCATCTGAACAGATGGAGGAAAAATTTTTCACAGAAAATATATGCCTATTTCCTTAACTGATGTTTAAGATGTTTTACACTAGGTAGGAACCTGCTGAATATTTAAAAAGCTTATTGTTCTGCCATTATCACTACACCACTGTGAAATTATAGAGTGATTTTGAATGAAACAAAATGAACTTCACAGAAGTGTTGGGTGAATGTTTATGATAGCAAATTGTCTGACTGTTCTTAAACCAGCTGCTTTCAATAGGAAGTGGGCTATCTTTCCTCAGTGCACTTCTCTGTGGTTCAGAGCCAAGAACTGAGAAAAAAGAAAGAAGTTTGCAATAAATGTAGTAAAATGGGGAGGGGAATCTGCAGTTAAAAGGAAATTAAAATATTGTTCCACTATACCTCCCTATTTCACCGTTTAGTTTGATGTCATTGTCACATAAACATGTTTGTTTCTTAAGAGGAATAAGAAAGAAATCCTTGGTAAGGAATTTATATGTATTCTAAGTGTAATTTGTTTTATTTACAAGCCTGGCATAAAATAGTCAAACAGCAGGTAAGATAATCTATTCTTCTTGGAATCTTAGCCATGTGTTAAAATCCTAGGAAGCAATTTCACAGATAAATCTAAGCAAGAGCCCAAGAAGGAGGGCAATCTTTCCTTATGTTTTTATGTCTTCTTGCTCCTTGACATCCCTCTATGACATCCCTCCATAATTCTAAACTAATACTATTAACATCTTTTCCACAAAATAATACCTTTTGTCAATCAAGTGCAGGAATTTTGAAGTTTAGGTATTTTCAATATTAATAACTACACTTGAGCTAACCACTCTAGATGGCTCTACAGTTTATGGCAAAAGAAAACTGCTTGTAGGAGCAGTCTGTCTCAATCTATTTCTTTGTCAGGGTGGGGGGGGCCTGAGTGAACAGGACACAGTTTTACCAAGAAATAGCTGGGATTTCTGGTGGCCAAGAGGTTTAGCAGGAGTCATCAGAGTGCCTGTGCAGGGAAGGTGGCCAGTGCCACTCTGGGCTTTGTGAGCAGGAGATGATCAGGGGGACAGAACTTGTGAGATGTAAGGAGAAGGTGGAAGTTTCACTTTTAGAGAAGAATTAGGTGAATCTTACTGCTGTCTGCAGCTATCTGACTGTAGGGAAGCTAGAATTGCTGGTGCAAGTTAGATCTGGGAAAATTTGGCTATATATTTGGAAAAAAATCTAGGTCAAGCATGTTGTCCAAAGGGATGGTGAAATCTTCTTTACTGGGGGTGTTCAGAACTTGACTGTACAATGTACGGAGTAACCTCATCTAATCAGTTGTGCTTTGAGAGGTGGTTTGAACTAAAGACTTCCAGAAATCCCTTCCTGCACCTCTGATTCTATGATTTGTGCCTTAAAAGGTTGTGTGGACTTTGTAATTATAAAGAAAGCCAAAGGGCCATAAAGAAAATTACTCACTCCCACGTAAACCTTCCTGTTTCATGACCTCCTCCATTGTTGTACCTTTGGAGCCAAAATTAATCACTCTTTTATCTCTACATTTATTGATGTGCTCTCTAACCATCTGCCAGTGAAGAGGACCATAATACCAGTGCATCTATACCATGACAGGCTGCTCTGTTACAGGTTCTTGTATTTGGCTGTCAAACTAAACTGTTTTAACAAGACTACAAATAAAGATGCCTTATTGTGGCTGAAACACAACCATTTTTCCTTAATCGAACAAAAAAAGATTTAAAAAACTTGAGAAGACAATTATGTTTATATAATATGGCCTCAAAACCCAAGAAAGAGCACGCATCTTTTGTGTGAAAAGAAAAACTTCAGTTTCTCACTCTCCCAGTGATGGAGAGGCAAGGCTATAAACCAACAAGGTGATTTCAATTTTACTTTATAAGGTTTGTTTCCTTTTTCTCCCTCAGCTTTCCTTATTGAAGGGAAACAAATTAAATTAATGAAGTTTTGGGGAGACAGCTCTGATTCAGGGACATGCTATCTGTGAAATAGTTTTCCAGTGAGCATAATAACAACTCCTAAACTGAAAATATCTGCAATGAAAATCATATCAGCTGTCAGGAATAGACTAGTACAGCTTGACTTGGCTAGAAAGACCCCCAGGAATTTTCATGCTGGACTATCAGCATTGGGTCTATGTCCCAAAAATCTCATTGTTTTCAGTTTGTAAATCAAGGGTGGTCAGAGAAGAGCGGTCAGACAGGTGGAAGGAGAAGAATGGGCTTTACATGTGGAGTGACTGAGATACACTGGAATCTCCAGCCTGAAAAATTCCAATGGAAGGAAACTAGTACAGAGATCTGTAAAGCTGTGACATGGAGAAGCAAGAGTAGGAGGACTTCTGCTGTATCTTATCATGCAAGAATTATGGGTATCAAAAGAGGCTGTCAGAGGGTGGTTTTGAAGAAACAAGAGTGATTTCATCTTTGCACAACACGTATTTAAGATGCTATTCGATGCTGTGGGTGCTACAGGTTGATATCAGCTCAAAGGAAGATTGGGCTTCACTAAGTGTTGCAAAATAAATCTACTAAATACAAATATCTAGCTTAAAGAATTGCAGGCACCGAAGTTTCTAAGTTTTTCACAGAGTCTGATTCATCGAGGGAAGTCTCTACCTTGTCCTGTAGCCCATCCCTGGGTTTCTGATTTTCAGTAATTGTTGGTGACAATGGCCAGATGGACTAGAATGATTATTCATATGACTATTAAGAGGTGCCTCAAAGCGAATACAAAAAGCTTCTGAAAAGCCAGTATTTTCCTCAGAGACAAACTGATATGGGACAGATCTTTGTCTTCATGCTTTTGAGATTTGGTGTCACCTTGGAACACAGCCGCAGCTTTTTAAAATTGATAATTTCTGTTATTTCAATATCAGACAACAGTGAGAAATATTTTCTTGAAAAGATATAACAATGTGTTCACTTTCATTTTCTGGCTGCCATGGTTTCTTGCCATTCATTAAGACTATTATAGTGAATAATCATATTGGGAAATTAGCATTAATAACAGAAAATATTTACAGATCACCCTTTAATCAATTATTTACATAAATGATAAAAAAATACTTCATTATGTTGGTTATGGAAAGAAAGTCAACACTATTCATCATCGTACTGGGACTCAAAACACAAGATTAAAAAAAACCCCCCTAAAATTAAACTTGTAAATCCATATTTAGAAGCCTTTGTGTATACCCCAAAATTTGTCAGCAACTCAGAGGTTCCCTGTGGAGTTGGCAATAGAATTCTGGAAGCTGTTACAATACCGTTTGAGGTTTGACTGGGCTCCATCTTTTCTGTACTATTCTGTAGTATTTCCACAGTCAGTTTCATGCATGACTCTACCACAACAGATGCCCTGAAGGTTATACCTGTCTACAACGCAGTTAGATAATTTTCTTGAGGAGCAATATTTTAAAGAAAACTCACTGACACTTGCATTCCACTCACGTAATTTTATCTTCCATTTCATTGTTATTATTATTTTATTATTTATTTGTTTATTTAGTAATTTTAAGGTCAAATTCTTTACCATGAGCTTGGAGAGGCACTGGAATAGATTGCACAGAAAGTTTGAAGGTACCATCCCTGGAAGTGTCCAAGTCCAGGTTGGACAGCGCTTGGAGCAACATGGGATAGTGGAAGGTGCCCTTGCCCATGGATGGGATTTGGAACAAAATGTTCTTTAAAATCCCTTCCAACCCAAACCATTCTGTGATCCTGTGATTCAACTTTCATGGATTTTTATAATTCTAAAGGAAGTCTGTTTTTGTTTTCCCTTTGCTGTCAGTTTGGGAACAGTCAGGCTAGTTCACCTCATAGTCTCTGGACACTGAGAATGGATCAAATAAATCATTCTTTTCAAATGCCCACTTCTCCCCATTGCCTTTATTAGACATCACAAGCCAGTGTAGCATACTGAAACTGTGTGTTCTTAATCCCTTGTCACCTTGCTCAAAATGAAACAATTTCACATTGAAAACCTAATATCTAATTTATTCTCTGTATTTTTTTAATGTGGTATTACCACTGGAAAAATAAGCATAAAATATAAAGTATTAAAAAATCCCAAATTGTATTGGAATTACTATGCTTCAGTGTTTTACCCCATTTCAATAATAGAGCAGTGATCTTTTGTCCTCACACGCATAAGTAGCAGGACCACAGAAATGATAGTTACAATAGAGCTAAGAGCAGGTCCCATATAGAAGTAACAGAAATAAGATCTCCAAATTTTCTATTCACCCAAAAAGCAATTTCTTTACCAGAAAATATTCTTTAACATCTGTCATCTGTTGGTTTTAATTTTTATTGATTTTGAATGGAAATGACATTTGCTGTAAAGGACTGATGTTCAAATTTAGAAATACATAACATACCAAACTTCTAAGTTGTTCTCCATAAAGTGGTTTTTTTTCTTTTTTTCAGTCCCTGGATACAAATATTTTAATGGACTTATTAGGTCAAAGTCAAACATTTCTAAGTAACATTTTCATGAGTCAGAGGTGATGAGTTCATTAATGTGATTTTAACTTTAGCCAGAGCTGTAAGTGACCTGCACTTCTGAAAGTCAAGCTCGCAAGTCTGAATTTAACTTGGTCTTTGCAAAATAAATAAAGGGATTGTTTTGGCATTTCACAAGCATTAAAACAAACAAACAAACAGATGTTGTTTTGAATAAAAATAAATAAAACATAGACTCTAGATGAACCATTTCAATGGGAATCACAAAATTTTACTTTTTTCTATTGGAACTCAAAAAATCTATTTACTTTCATATGAGGGAGGAAACAAAAAGGTTTCCCAAAAAACTGAAGAAACAACCCCAAACTGGCATTTTCACAGCACAATTAACAACATTTAAAAAGAGGAAATAAAACTGCATGGTACCAATTCTATCTCCTTCAACACTCTCATTCATCTGCTGACCACACAGGACTCCACGTCAACTGTAAAAGCCGTAACACTCACAGCACAAGCCAGAAGCTCAGCATATAATATCCCAAAAATGCTTGTTCAAATTGGGCAAGAGGGAGCTCCGGCCTTGTCTTCTGCTCTGGATTTTGCCTTCTGAATGTCAGCGCATCGAGCAAGCCATTTTCTTTCCTTGCATTCCACTGATAAAATATTTTTTGGTTTACAGAGTTTTAATTTTTAGATTGAATTAATATTTGCAGAAGATGTTTCAAAGATGTTTCCTTGTAACTGTTGTAATATGACTTCTTAGTATTGCCACTGATAACAAATCCATTTAATAGCTGCTTTTCATGTTATCTGTTCCCTACATCCTGTTTTTAATGAAGCCAGTTTTTCAACATCCTCGTACTTGCAACCCCAAAGAGCAGATAGGATCATTTTTAATTTCTTTGTAATAATAGAAGCTACTTGAAGGTATCTTTCTAGACATGAAAAGATATTTCAAGATCCAGAGGTAGGCAATTTTTTGAGACAATACTATAAAACTCCTTAAGCTGAGGACTAGGTTCTCACTGAGATTAATATCTGACCTAAAATTCTGATTATTTTATGTTAAATGATTTTCTCTCCATCCTTTGCCTCGAGCATCACAGTCATACCTTTCAGGTATGTCACACTCAAGTATAGGTTTTTCCTTCACAACCCCTCTGAGAAGGATGAATTATCTCTATTCCACAGAAGAATAAAATATGGTGGGCCAAGAGACTTGTTTGTAGTCAGAGAGGCCATGCTCAAGAAGGAGGAAAGAGGTAAAATCTATTGTAATCCATTATAACCCAGCCTGCCTAGTAGCCAGGAAAAGAAATGAAAATCTGCATTAACAGTTCTTTAGAGGTTTTTAAATAGATAATACCCCCAAAAACACATTTAACAGCAAGATGTAAAGCATGTTCCTACACCATGATGCTCTTTGGAGGTTTTGCACTGTTATGACTTGGCTGATGTTGACTGGGGACTGCGTTCTGTACAAAATCCATCTCTGAGCACTGAAATAGAACTGTTTGTGTAAGTGCAGTGTGTCTTCATCAGGGATGTCTCAAATCTGACTGTTGACATAACCACAATGATGCATATTTCATCAGTCTAGTTAACACAGGCAGCTCTACAGAAATCACCTTTGTATTCTGGGGAAATTTTCAGAGAGAGTAGTGAGCTCTGTATCTGTGTTCACTTGCATGAGATTTATATTTGCAGACAGCTGATGCATTTTGGGACAGTCCTTCTAGACCTTCTTAGTTTCCTTGGATGCCTTGGGTATTTGTACAGAATAATAAGAAACATAAAAGAGTGTTTTCCAGAGCTGAAATTTCATCTATCTAATTAGAGCTACTTAAAAATCAAGTATTTTCTCTAAATTAACTCATAAGGCTTTTTCTTTAGTCCCCTCTTGGGAGACTTTCATGCCATGTGAAAACCTCTCTGAGATGAACAGAATGAACTGACCTGTCAAGATGTTCTTCGTGATGGAAAATTATATTTCACCAAACTTCTGGATGTAAAACTCACAGATTATTTCCAATTTGGAGTGGTACTCCAAAGGCTGTCTGAAAACTTAGCCTTAAAAGCACCTTGGAACTTGCAATCTTCGTAAAAATGAACTTTTCTGACAAGTTCAGTTTTCAACAAGACTATCTATGAGGCTCTTTATCATTAGGAAACAGCATTCACAGGAAAACACATAGATAATATTTTCATAATGTATACTAAAAATATCCAGTCAAGAATTTTCATCCAAAATTAATTTCAAGACTAAGTAACATCAAATCTGCTTGAGTATTTGCATTTTGTCATGGGAGGGATTTAAGAGGCTGTAACTTCAGGCTCATCTACTTTGTACCAAGGTAAATAAATATTGGGAAAAGGCTTTGCAGGGAAGGTAAAAAAAAAAAGACCTTATTTGTTTTTCAAACAAAGTTTATTAAAATTGAAAACTGATCACTTCTCATACTCCAGAGGACGTTTTTAAAATATTTAGTCCTAGAAGTTTACCCAAAAGTTGAAATCAATTTATAGGGTGGATAGCACACAAAAATTAACCTTTCTCTGATATACGCAGTCTTTTAAATAATATCCTCTATGAGGCACTGAAGCTTTAATATCAATGATATTCCTGAAATGAGGGGAGTGGAAAAAAACCAAAACATGAAGTGTAGAAACTGCTATCAATTCCATTCACAGTGGCAGAATGACTCTAATAGCTGAGACGTTTATGAATCATAAATTACCATTTATAAATGCAGTGTTTAGCATTCATTTCAATGGACAACATATGGTAGCAACATTTCTAAATAGTTTGAACTGATAAATAGGCCAGTGAAGTGGCTCAATTTGTTAAAATGCTAACACATTAACTAGTGCATGTGGTGGTGGCATGTTTGCAACCCTAACACTGCCTGTTTGCTTGGGCCTTATGGAAATAGACACTTGAATTTATGAACTGGCAGAGTCAGTCTATTTTTCATAATGATTTATAAGGAATCACCGTTTGCAGGCTGGGTGATCCATCTATGACTGTGTTAGCCTCAGCCCCACCACATTAAACAGCATGACTACATCCCATGCGCTTTAACCGCTGGTACCTGCCTGGAGAGCCTGACTGATTCCTCAGGAATGCTTGAATCTCATACTTTGTCCTTTTAAAGGAGTTAGGTAATGATTTGAACCTCATCATTACTATAGTGAGATCAATTAACACAAACCGATCAGCTGAAGACTCACGTGAGGTCATCTCTGCTTCTATTAAAATTATGGTGTCTCATACACAGATAGTCTTTCTTTTGCCTTATGTAATAACAAAACTAATTTTCAGTTAAAAAAAAATAAATCAATGTTAGGGCTGAAGAAAACAGAAATGCCCTAGCAACTGCAACCTTACCATAATACTAACTTTGAATAACATTTATGGGAAGTTTTGGGCTGTATTTTTTTCTACTCTACCTGTATTTAATTAGCTTTCTTTCGTCCTGTCAATGATTTTTAAAAACAGTCTTTACATGTGTATAAAGCCGAAGGAACCCACCCCCCAGGTCTGCTAAATACAGTGCAGATTGGTGGGTTCAGAGGCTCCAGCACAGCTGAATAAAAACTACCTGGGAAACTCAACACAGCAATGTCTTTTTCTTCTTTTAGTATTTCCCTTTCCCTCTTTCTCTCTTTCTCTCTTTCTTTCTCTCTTTCTCTTTCTCTTTCTCTTTCTCTTTCTCTTTCTCTTTCTCTTTCTCTTTCTCTTTCTCTTTCTCTTTCTTTCTCTGTCTCTTTCTCTTTCTTTCTCTTTCTCTTTCTCTTTCTCTTTCTCGCTTTCTCTTTCTTTTCCCTTTTTCTTTTTTTCCATTTTTGATTTTTTCCCTAAACCAGGACACTTTCCCTTTTACCTTTTTTTCACTCTTCTTATTTTTCTACCTGTCTACTCTCTTTCACCACAATTCTCAATAACCCTCACTTGATGGATATTTTTTAATGGGAGAGGAAGTCCCTTCATAACTTCCTTTCCTCACTGCTGGTTGTAGGACTACAGATTCACAGGGCTGTTCTGTGACAGTCTAATAATATATGAGATGCAGTTTATGAAATCAAAACCTGTGGAACAGGTTTCTGCATTCTGCTAACACTATAAGAAACTTCATGGGTGTGTTGTGTGTAAGGTTTAAAATAAAAAGGTGCCTGAGTGCTTTGGAAACAGATCATCCCCTAAAAGTGGTGGGTGTCAACCAGCAGAAACACGTACAGTGGTGACTGTTGTCTCCAAACTTGTTTAGAAAAAATTTATCTTACTCTGAAGTGGATTTATAAACCAGACCACGTGAATTTTTCTTCATCAACTAAAAGTGAGTCTAAAATTTAGGTCAAGCACCAACTAAGCACATATTTATCCTTTCTTAATAAGCTTCTTGTACTGATAGAACTTTGTTTTGGAATGAGGATGCTTTAACGATAATGATGACTGCAACAACATTAATATGAATGATGATAATGACAATGATAATGATGATAATAATCAAGAGAAAATGCAGTGGTACCTATCTAATAATTTTATGCAGTCTGGATCCTGTTTGTTAGGTATCATAGAAACTTTGGGGATTAATCAAACATGCTAAGCTAAATCAGATTTTGAAAAACCACACACACACACAGACACAAAACATGAGCTTTTTCTTCATGTTTCAGGAAAGAAAAAGAAGTGGAGTGCATCCTTGCAATCACTTGATAAATCACCTGGTCCCATTAAGGTTTGTAATGATAAAACTCTTGGTATGTAATTGTAAGGTGAGTAATTCAAAAGCCTTCTGCCCATCTCTACAGAGCATCCTTCAAGAGGAGGTACTCTGGTAAACTTGTATTTTCAACTTCTTCCCTAAGGGAGCTGAGAGGCTGGGGTTTGTTCAGTATTTACAGTTTCAAAACCTGGGAATATGTAAGGATTGGTTGAGTTATTGATTTTGAAGCTCTAACCATTTGAGAAGTAATGCTGTGCAACAGCCAAAGGAAATAGCTTAGATAACTGTTCAATCTTAACTGCTAGAGAGAACAAAATGAGCAGAATTCAACCTTTCACACTGGTATCAGTAAAGAAAGCAATGAAGATGTCTATTCTGCACTGCAACCAACTGCAAGCTGTTCTTTGTGTTGTGTCATGTTTAAAACAGTTTGCATGGAAATCCCAAGCTTTCATGAGAGGTTACTGCTAAAAAAAGAAAATCAGCTAATATTTCAGGAAGAAAATTTCCAGACAAGGAAGAAGATGTGTTTCACTATCAAACATGATCTTAAACCTATCAATATGTGCCAAGGTACTTCAAGGGAAATATTGTCTTTAAACAGAGGCTTCTCAACAGGCCAGATGCTCTCACTGACTTGATTTCTGGAGAAGCTGGGCAGCTCACCTCTATCTTTAAGAAAAGCTTCTGAGAGTAATACTTGGTCAGCACTTTAAAAATCAGGCCCTGAAAACTGACCTAAAAGCTGTCATATGGAAGGATTCAGAAGTTTACTTTTTATTTGAGTGTCAGGGTTTGGGATAATTTTTCTTTTTTTGTTTGGCTCTCTGTGTTGGAATTTTTCCCCATCCTAGTTGCTGGGGGGGATAATGGGCAAGTGATTAGTTGCTGGGAAACCTCAATGGGTGGATGATTAAGAAGGGACAAAGAGTTGGCTCTGAGATGGGTGCGGCTGGCTAGCCGTTATCTGGGATTCCCTGATATCTGGGATTTTTCCCCTCAGAGGAGGGCAGGGATACTGGGGTGACGGCAACTAGTTAAAAAGAGCCAAGCACAGCTGGAGGGTAGCTTCTTTGCTCCTGGACACTGAGAGGAGAGGGAGAGAGACTGCTTGGAGCTCCAGGAAGAATCTTCCTCCACC
>VYZT01052337.1:10826-31858 GCA_013400735.1 Pomatostomus ruficeps
AAATATATTAGTAAAGGACTGTTATTCCTCTTTCCTCATACCATTTCCTGAAAGCCCCCTTGATTTCAAAATTTTGTCACTTCAGAGGGAAGTGGGTTACATTTTCCTATTCTAAAGGAGGCTTCTGCCTTCTTTAGCAAATACCTGTCTTTGAAACCAAGACATTGAGGAACGTCCTTTCACATTAGAGTTATATTTTTCCTTTATGGTTGGCAAACAGACAAGACAGGATTGTCTCTGTTGAGCACATATAGCTCAAGGTGGTGTGGAGCTGAGCTCGACTCAAATGTCTGAAAAGGAGTAAATGACTACAGAGAGGGGAATTTTCTCTCTTTTATACTTCATAGATTGCCCTATAGAGTCCTTTCAGATTGCCTTAACAGCTTTGTCACTATACAGCTCATTAGTTCTTGCTATTTCTTAACAGAACAGCCAGGTAAAACATGTTTAATTTATACTCAGCTTAGGACTGAAATATATTCTCCATAAAACTTTAAAAAGGAGAAAAATAATATAAAAAATGTTCCTTCTAGCATAACCATCACTAACAAATAATGAGCTTGTTTATCATTGCTATTTTGTCTGATACTTCAGGCATTTCAGAGCCCTTTCCAGACTATTATCTACTGCCCTTCAAACCCTTCATGTTGTTATCCTGTCTTTTATATCAGTAATAGGTTTTAAGACTCATAGTAATGAATGTAAATATATGACTGTTTTAGGGCAATAAAATTGTTCTATAGCAGTTAACTACGCTCTTTGCAACAATGAAAAGCATTTTAAATTAGCAGTTGGAGAAAACTAGGACATTGGAACACAGAGACAATATAAGAGTGCAGCAATCTATTGGCTGTTACCTAATGGAAAAGTTAGTTCATTAATGCTCAAGTCAGTTTTTGATTACTAAGGGCTGCAATGTAAAGTTTGACTCCTGTCTAATGTGTTGTTGTTAACTGAAATGGTTTTCTGGAGTTTGTATCTAGAGTTAATCACAAGTTTTAAAGAAAGGAGAAGAGAAAATGTGATGGTTTTCCTTTTTTGGGGTTTAGGTTTTTTTTGGTTTTGTGTTGTTTTTTGGTGGGTTGATTTTAGTGTTGATTTTTTTGTTTTGATTTTGTTGTGGTTTTGGTTTTTTGTTGTTGTGGTTGGTTGGTTGTTTTTTGGGGTTTTTTGTTGGTTTTGTTTGTTGTTTTTTGGGGGTTTTTTTGTTTAGTGTCATTGAAACTACTATGTTTCTAGAAGTCCAGCAATTGTTTTTGCTCATTTTCCCAGGAATCCCTGTCTGTAGTAACAACTTAATGATCTGTGTGAGTCCCTTCCAACTCAGTGTATTCCATGATTCCATGTCCAGTTTCAGGAAGCAGCTGAGAACAAGAATCTCTGATCACAGATATGGATAAGCCAATTAAAGCCAAAGGCATTCTCTGTCAAGCTCCTCAGGGACAAGTCATCCATCCATTACGATAATAGTTTTGAAGTCATAATTATGTCCAAAGACTTTTGTTTTCTATACATTTTTCATGTATTTATAGATTTGTAAACTGTTCATACATGGTTATATAGATCTTGGGTTTTTTTCCTACCCTTTCTCTTAGATTTTAGAATAGCAAGCTAACCTTCTAACATATTCCTGAAATACTGTGTAGTCTTATTTTCAGGAAGAGGACCTCCACAAGAAGAGGACATTTTGCTTTCCAAACAGAATCTGAGAAGATGAAACAAGAAATGGGGCAAAGAAGCCCCTGGACCAACTCCAATGGGGCAGTACCCAGGGGAAAATTACCAAACCAACTGCTCTTCTAATGGGATGATATTTGTTAGATATGCTAATTAGTTAAACTTACAGTAGAAATCTGATGCTGGGTGTGCCCATAACCACCATGGGGGCACCTGGAAACTCTCAACAAAGAGCTGCTTTTTATCTTACTAACACTGTTGCAGTAGTTTTGTCTTTTGATATCAGGCAGCAATAAAGGTGTATTCAGTCTTGCTGCATTCTGGAGAACTGATAGGTGACCAATGCAAAGATATTTAAATCTACACAGTGGATGTCATTGCTCACCTAGCTCAAATTATTCCGATCTGGCATGTCCATGAGAAAAATGACCCTGTAATTCTTCAGGATGCTCTGCTGCAGGGCTGGCAGCATCCCCACAGCATTGGGGCGCTGCTGTACCCACGCTAACAAGCCCTGCTCACAAGCAGGCTAAGCTGGCAGTGATTCAGGTCTCTCTGTACCATGTTTCACTGCTCTGTCCAGATCTATAGCCCCAGATCCTCAAAAGGAAAGAACTCCATGGGAATTAGAAACCTACTCTAAATGTGTTTAAGCTCCCTCCTGTAGATCAGGGATAATAGGTGGCTCTGTCAACTGCACGATGGAGAGAATAAATATATTAATATTTTGGAGCTACTAAGTTACTCTCACACTGAGGTTATTTAGTTCTGTTTCTCTGATGGACAGATGAACTTTAGCACATACTTTAATTCTTTCTTTGACTGTAGTCAGTGCTGTTGGAAAGTCTCCTCGTAACTGATCTGTCAGCCTATGGTCTCTTTCCTGGGTTGTAATGATCTATAATTTTAATAGTGGGAAGATGCATATGAAGCAGCTTTTGCTTCATTTCCTTATGAAGACACCACGCTGATGGATGGCTTAATTCAAAAGCCAGTTTGCTCTTTACAGAAGAATTCTGTTGCGGTGTGCTGTTGGCCAGGTTTCTGTTTTTCCTCATGGCCAGGCACTGCTGTCTACCCCCTCCCCTCCAATATCTGGTTTCTCCCCCTAGAGGGCTCTGTATTTTGTAATCCTATACAAAGCCCGCCAAATTCAAACACAGCATCCCTACCTCATAGGATGTTTTTATCCTTCCCCGCCCCCTCGTGTTGGTATATCTGTAACTGTAACACACCGTGCCAGGGCTTCTCTGGCATGACCTGGTTCCAAATAAACCATCTGAGGAGCCCCTCCACTTGGTCTCTCCTTCCTCGGCACACCTGTAACATCAGTGGATTAGGTGAACCCATACAGGACCTTCGCCAGCCCTTCCACACGCCTGAAGCAGCCCGTCAGCCCCTGAAACCATGGGCGGATGCCTGGTGCCCCTGCTGGCGGCATGGCGGCAGAACTCCACATTCAGACTCCAAATCCTGTCACTTATGTCTGTTTAATATCGCCTAAATGTGTCTTTGTTTTTGCCTCTACCTCTGTTGCTAGAAATAAGATTGGCTTAGTCATCATTTCTATCAATTACTATTCTGCTCTCCTTGTTGGTCTTCCAGTCCTTCTCATCACCCTACACAAGCAATCATTCATCTTCCCCTGTGCTCACACTTAATTCTGTGTAACAACACATTTATTCTGCGTACATTTTCACTTGAAACAGTGCTTCTGGTGAAAAATGTATTCAACCTAAGAGTTGTCTGTAGAAATAAAATATTCTCATATTTTTATTGAAAACATAAAATGATGCCTGTTTTGTTCACAAACTAAACAAATAAGGGGTGGAGGACCACAGATGTAGCATGGCTGACCAATCCCTTCCAAGTTTGTTTAGCAGTTCAATAGCCAAGAAAATTAAACTTTGTAGGTTTGGGGTTTTCAATGACTGATTCATACAAAACTGTCAGCAAAAGTCAAACATTATTCATGCTTTTCTTTGTAAATTTCTTGACACGTTTATGGTAAAACTAACATTTTTCAGAACATAATACACTGAGAAGATTTTCTTGTTCTATCACCTACTCAAAATTCAGTGTTCAATCTTGGGTAAGTTACATGTTTGAGCAGTAACATCGTTCAAAAGTATGGATGTAAGTAGACTCCAAAAGGTCATTCTTAAAAAATTGAACTTACTGTTGCTGAGAATAAGGGTGTATATTTGCTATGAATTGGATTTTTTTTTTTTATATTTGGGGTTGAGTTTTTATCCCTTGTAAATTTTATCTGTGGATTTTTCAGTTCCCTCAAAAGCTTGATTAAGATGAGGGGTTGCAGCAGAGAGAATTTCAGGAACCAGATGAAGTTCTCTAGAAATTGAGGTGGTATTTTCTTTTAGACAATTCAGTGATGTCCTGACATCCCTGGGAGTTCAGCTTGCACACTTTCAGGGCTAAATGATTTACAGGTAAGATGGAAAAGTCATTACCTAATAACTACACAGATAGGAAATCTAGGTAATTTCTATCACATTTTGCAAGTCTTTAGTCCAGCTAATGAGTCTGTGGACCCAAGGAAGAGATCAGATGTGACTATTTTTCAGTCATGACACAATCTCAGTTATTTTATGCCAGACCCAAAGGATCTACTTTAAGTTTTCTTGGTTGTCATGTAGAAGGTAACATGCTGGTTGTGACTAGCTGAACTACCCATGGTATTTCTTTCTCTGCAGTGAAATGGTTATAAAACTGGACCATTCAGCCTATTCAGACACATATTTCAAATGATAAGGTCTGTCATAATATAAATAAATAACAGAGAAAATGCATTAATGCCTCCAGACTTCATTTGACTGTCACAAAACCCGGTTCTATCAATTTTCTACAGATTCAAGCAGCAAGGGTGACGACACAGACAATTTGCTGTCAAAATGCATCGAGCATCACTGCTGCTTTAAAATATGGAAAGACATGCACACGAATCTCTGCATGGAGCCAGCTCAAGCACAGCAAGGTCAGTGCTATGGCTGAGCACAGAGATGATGTTAAACTGGAGTCATTATGCCATGTCACCATACCAAACTCCCCAGAACTACTGAATTCACGAGAAACATGCAGAGATACCCTGGTTCTGCATGGGCTTGGCTTGTGTCCTCTGTGCTAATTAACTTGGGCTCTGAGCACCACGAGAAGAGGGTTATCTGGTCTTGAAATAGCCTTGGAAGCAGCTCTCTTTCACGTAGTGCTGTGCCAGAGCCAAAGCTCTGGTGGACCCAGCTGGCTGTCACCATTTCTGTCAGACATGAGCTGGCTCTGAGAGTGGCATTCATCTCATTTAATGTTAGATGTCTGTGCTACAGACATCTACATCTCGATTAGTCACCCTTGTCTCCCTTTATAGTCAATGCAAAGAAACAAGCATGATTCACCCCATCTGAAAACAGACATCTCAAATGTGGATGAATCATGCCTCAACAGTGTCTGTTTTGTGGAGGCAGTGAGAGGAAATGATGGAAACACAGGGCTGATGTCAGGAAGAAAATTAGAGCTTGGAAGTTACTCAATGGCAGCACCACAAGAGAAGGGTATTTGAGGGACGAACAGGTAAGTAGAGACAAAAAAACCCACACAAACTACTAATTTATGGTCACATGGCAATGGTTTGAAAACCCAGGAGCTAGAGCATTGTCTCTGAGTCAGGAATGAAGGTGGTCACTTTGGTATTGGTTTCAGCATTAACGATAAAAACTACTGGGCTTAATCAATGTCCTGTATGCACCTGCCTCCTCCTAAGGCAGATCATTATGTATGACACATCTCTCCAGTATCACAGCATTATTTGAGCTAAATGAGATACAGAAAACTTCACAGCGTTTTGTGATCAATTTTAACGCCATTTCTTGTTCATTATTTTTTTCTTTTCTGTTGGGGTTGTCCGTGTGGATAATAAAGGCTTGAGTGCCCCGGAACAATCCACCGAGGGAAGGGAGCGTTGGTGGAGAAGGAAAGAACTCCCCCCGGAGTTAGAAGCCACGGAGGGTTAGCCCAAGGTCCCCAGAACCTTGCCCCTTGTCCCTCGTTGGTAGCCTTTATGTCACTCATTCTCCAGACATTCCCCAGTTTCTGGAAAGTTCAGTATTACTCGGTTATTAATTGGTTGTTCTCCCTTGACTCTTCCCCTGATCCTTATCTATTGGCACTGTACCCCTGGACCCTCCCTAACTCCTCCCCTGGACCCTCTTGTGATTGGTTTGCTGTTTCCCCTCAAAACCCAGTGTTAGGGGCTGCTTGAGGCTCTTTGCCTGTGAGCCCCCGTTGTGCACAATAAACTGCACGACTTGCTCACACTTGGAGTCCCTCCTGCTTCTTCGGCTTTCCTGCGCTTCTCGTCTCCCATCCTCGCCGCTCCCAGCTCCCACTGGTTGGGCCATACCTGAGCCCTCCTGGTGTCTCCTCCCCCGTCGGTAAGGCAGTCTGGGGCACTGGGGGCGCTCCGGCTTCGGGAAGCCTTTACATCCGGGTAGGCTTGCTGAGATAGCCAGGAAGCAATACTTTTCTTTCTGGTGATTGATCAAAAAGAGTGAAGCTGTAGCGGTGTCCCATGGCTCCTATAATCCAGGAAGGTTATTTCATCTCTCCACTCACTGTTTTTACAGTCTCAAAAAGTGAGATAGCAATTCTCCCTTCATTTCTGCCCAGTACCTTCATCTTAAAACAAATTTTAGTGTTACAGAATACTATATTGCTGCTGGACTTTTTTCCCTCTAATAGTGACAGAATGAAGGTTTTTTTCCATACAAATGAGAAAACTTATGCAATAAAATTTAGATATTCACAGATTTCATGGTTTGGGGCAGCTTTTGCTTCTGACTTATGTAGCATCGGCAAGAAGCTTGGGGAGTCCTGTGGTCTAAAACAACAAAAATCAATATGAAATAAACCCCATCTAAACGTGGCATTCTTCTACGGCTTGAAACATGAGCAGTTAGTCAGGGATACACAATGTGGTGCCCTCATTTTCTCAAAGTGGAGCGCTTTAAAGCTTGCAACCCCTGCCTTTCCTGTTGACATTCAAATTGACTTTCTGCATTTCATAATGGTAGTTCCTGACTTGCTTTTCACTTTATCTGCCAAACCCACTGCTGGGTCTTTCTCAGATGCACAAGAGTCAGGGATAAAGCTGATGGAAAATGCATCACTTACTTCAGTCATTTCACTAAAGTACACCCCAGTACCAGCAAAGTAAGACAGAAAATTATTAGAATTGGACTGTTGTTATCAACTGCTATTTCATCAATTGCTCAGCTTTCTGACAAGCCCAAGTTCTTCTTAGCTTTAAGCCATTAAAACAGTAATAATAATAATAATAACAACAACAACAATCATAATGCATCCAGAGAAAAACAAGGCAGCACTTTAGGGAGAAAAGTACCATGTTCTTGTCAGGAAAGGCTATCATCTCCATGTAACCTACAACAGAAATGTCTCCAACCCACTGCTCCCCAACCACTGCACTGCCAGGGTGACTTGTCTGCATGGTCTCTAGGATCCTTGTTTCTGTAGGAGTGAAAGGAATTATCTCAGGGTCTGATCCCGAAATTCCCTCCTGTTTGTTGGAGGAACAATCAGACATGGAGCAACATCTTACTTGAAATGCAAGTGATAGGGAAGAGGGGCTAGACCCTCTCAGTCCTGAAGGAGCAGATTTCTGCTTTGCAGCTTCTAGGGAATTTTATTGCTCTGAAGAAACTCTTGCTGGCATTCCAGCCCCTGGCTCTGCCCATCTCTCAGTCCACCCTACCCTTTCTTTGGGTATGAAACATTCCTCATTATGTAACTGGACAGCCTGCATGGCTCTATAACAAAGAGTAAGGAGGTAAATTTTGGAGCAGAAACCATACATATTCTATTTTTACAGATCAACCAGGTCAAATTGTCTTGTTAGCACCACAAGTCTGCATCCAAACAATCCCATTGACCTCAGCTGAGCATAGCAAAGAGGAGAGCTCAGCCTCAGCACATGTCCCCTGCAGCTGTGCCACAGTGTGTAACTATTGGTGTTTGTTATTTCTATTGCTGTAGAACCCACAGGATCAAATAAAGATCAGGATTCCAACTGTGCTGGGTGCAGTGCAAACATACAAGCAGTCATGGTGCCTGCACTGAAGAGCTTACAGCTGTGTCTCTTAGGAGAACATTTCTTCTTCTAATAGACTTCTTTATTAAGAAGTGTTAATTGCTTCATTCTGCCTAATTTTTTTTCTCTGCTTAGTTTTTTCTATTTCTCCTGCCTAGACCCCCTAGACCATCCTTAATAATTCTCCTTCCTTCACAGTATCAACAGCTTTCAATTATTATTCCCCCTCTTGCTTCTTCATTTCATGATCAGACACTTCTCCCCCAGTCACTTTCTGCTTTTCAATTTTTTTTTTCCCTAAAACAACTGTTTGTCCTCATTCTTTTTATTATAACTCTATCTTTGGATCATTATAGTTCCAGCATGGCTGAGTGACACTACTTGTGCCTTCTGTCTGAGTTATGATGTCATGTTCCCTTGAAGGACTCCCCAAAAGCACATTCACACTATGCTATTCCCTTTGCCTGTCTTTTACTACCAAAGAAATGGCTCATTGTCACCTCACAGGTTTCCTTCACTGTTACAACCTAAATATCACATCTTCCACTTGCCAAATGTCTGCTTCAGATTACCTCTTTACACACCTCTCTCCAGAGGTATTATATGATAGATTTTTTCTACTCTTCCAGGCTGAATCTCATTTTACTGTTTCCTGCTCGTATTTCCAAAGTCTCTTGGTCCCTTTGTATAACATTTGTGCTTTAATTCACACACAGAAATCTCACCAGACCTTTCCTTTAAGAGGGTCTCTGTGGCTTTCAGAGGCAAAGTGAAGCCATTGCAGTGCAGTTATACATTTAAAAGATCACAGGCTTGAAGTAGAAGCTTTGACTCCTCTAACTGCAACTGTGATGCTCCATGGCCAGCACTGGTTTCTACTCTACTACTGGAATTGCAAAACCCTGCTCCTGAAGGGGATTTTTTAGAAATGCAATGCTCATGTTGCTTGTTTTTTATAAGACACATACACTGCTGAAATAGTGATCACACTACTCCATGAACAATTTAACATTCTGTTAAAGTTCCCCATAAAAGGTCCTTAAAAGAAAGAATATTCCTCAAATGCAATTGCTTTCTGGTCTGACATTGGCTGCCAGACTAGAGCAGGGCAGGATATAAATGGTGGGTGTTTTCTCTTCTACACATTTTTAAGGGTTGAAAGTCCATCAGACTTTAAACTTGTAGGTCATTAATCATACATTGTTGGACATCTCTTACCAATCAAATTTTCAAAAGGGAAACATGAACCATCATATCTGGAGATAGGTGGATAGATACCACAGAGGAAATCTCTTGAACTATTTTCAGGTGGAGAAAGAAGTTTTCTTAATCTTTTGCTACAAGCACTGTCTGTCCTCAAAAGTAATTTTCTTAATATTATATAAGATGTAGTCTCTTTCTCAAATCTGTTTGAAAAGAGGTCATGTAAGGATTAGGTGGCAGACACACTGTTTAGTCTAGAAAACTGTACTAGCTTTCAGAGATTATATTGTCCTGATTGCCCCCACAATTTACCCTAATGAGAAAAAAGTAGGTGACCATGTTGCCTTTGCTGGTGTCTGAATTTAATACAAAGGTATGTCACAGCAATGATGTTATTAAGTGGGAGTTATTGTGACTAACCATTAATACCAAACCACTTTTATTACCAAAATTAATTTGCCAGTTGGTCAACTGTTACCTTTTAGCTGTTTCCTCGGACCAATCAAAAACACTGGGAAGGAATTACTTCAGGAAATAGAATCTTCTTTCATCTCAGGCTTTTGACAAAGTTGCTTCAGTTTAAGGAATCCTCATTCTGTAATTTAAACTTGCTGCTTATACCTTATATGGTTTTAATATCAGTAAATTTAAAGTTCTTCAGCTGGCATTAACTCCTTCTCATACATAGTAAATCAAATTGTCTCTTGTGTGCTGCAGTTAAAAGTATAATCATATAACCACAGAATCACAGAATGGCTTGGGTTAGAAGGGACATTAAAGATCATCTCATTCCAGCTCCCCTGTCATGGGCAGGGACAACTTCCACTAGACTGAGTTGCTCAGAGAAAGGATTGTGGCTTAGATGATGCATGGTAATAATTAAGATATAGTAACTTACACATGACTTTCATCTCTTGGAGTTTCTTGGAAAAATATCAGAGAAAACCAAATGATGGAAATTAGGGAAGAAAATTTTTTTTGGTGCATGGAAGTGTCCAGATATTTTCTACTGCACTGCAACACCACTAAAAACCCACAAAAGCAGTGACTGATGGTGAATCTCACCTTACCTCTCTTCAAACATTTGAAGGTTGGCTATCAAAGTCCACTGCATTCTTCTTCCTGTAAATAGGGGCAATTTGACACTTTACTGAGGCGGTTCCGTTTAAAAACTTTAAACAGATTTGAAAGAATATCTTAATGGATGGACTTATTTCTTATATGAAGCTAGTGAAGTTAAACTAGTTTCTACAGTTGAAAGAAATGTTTGACATTGTGCATCTTCCTTGGTTTTGGGGAAGTATAAAATAACTACTCTGGAGGAGATTAATCAATTCTTTATGTCATAAGGGTACTTTGTAGTGATGAAAACTAAACAATATTAATATCGATAGGATGCCTTCTATTACCTCCAGGCTCTTAGGCAGTATTGGACACATCACTTCAAGAAAAGTGTGGTCTGGGTGTTCAGAAAACTTGATTAGGAAGGGAGGTCAGAGGAGCTCTGGAAAAATGGCCTAAGCAGAGGGATTGAAGGGATTGAAGTTGTTTAGTCTAGAGAAGATATCCCAGGAGTGCCGCTGATAGTGGTCTACACAGCCTTCCTAAACCTTCCTGAGACTGCTGCTGACGAAGAATAAATGATGGATCCTTGCTATCTCTGACAGGTAGGTCAACACATAATTTCAGCAAAAAAGTCAAAAGGAGAGCTAAGGAATATTGTATCAGTGAAGATAAAAATGCCATGGAACATCTCGGAAATTTTTGAATTTTCTGTGTTAAAATCTTGGGCCAGGGTAAGAAGAGTTACAGAGTGTTAAAAGGAGTAGGCTACTCAGACCAGAGGAGTGATATATGAATATTCCTACTTTGGCAATGGTGAAAGGAGCCACCTGAAGTACCCAGCAGCCATATACATACAAAATCTCGCAAAAATCTCATGAAATCAAGATAATCCACACAGTAGTACATTGTATATTGAGAATAACTTCTCAGATTCTGTCCCAAAAGTTAACTGAACTTACATCTGACTTTGTGCATTGTTCCATAATCATAAGTGTCTTTCTATTAATTGCTATTCATTTTAATTCATACACATTAGGCCTGACCAGCTTTTGCAACAACATTTCTGTGTGGAGTTTTATTTAACCTTGTTTTCAGGTTTTGCATATCTTTTGATTCAGTAGCTGTCACTAGATTTTTGCATAAAAGGCAATGCAAAAATTAATGCAAATACTGTGAATACACTTTCCTCCTGTCTGAATATGCAGTCCTTCTCACCCTGGCTCGGTGCTATCAGACTTCCACCAGCCTGGGGTTTTTTTAGATGGAATCGGAAAGGGAGAAACAGCTAGCTGAGGAGCTGACAGAGAGTAATTGAAGCAAAGGATCCCCTGACAAGTTGTTTCAGCTTCAAGGTCAATTAGATATTTTGCAGCCAAATAAGATTCTGAGTCCCTGTGTATAGCTGATCGAATTGCCCAGTATTCTTATCTTCCCTCTGCCTCTGCTTTAAACAGCTCATCTCTGGCTACTGCAGTGATCCTTTCTGGAAGAAAACTCGGGGAGGATTGTCTTTCATCACAATGTCTCAAATTCATTTGTTTTGTCAACAAACCACAGTGTTTTTGAAGCTTCTGTGGGAACCACAGGGAAGATGTTACAAATACAATAATGTATTGTCCGAGGAAGCATTTAAAGGCAGCGAAGGAGTCAGATGTCACTGGAACATGTTGCTTCTTATTTCTGTGGTGAAGGTGAGCAAAAGGAAATAATCCATTAAAAACACCCAGGTACACTTGCTCTTTCTCTTTCATTATTCTATACACCAGTTATAGCAAGAAGGGATTTAAAATAATTGTTTAAACTGTACAAGTTCTAAAATGGCTTCCTGCTGACAGAGAGTGTCATACTCTTACTGTCTGTCTGCCTGGATTTCTAAAGCTTGTATTTGTGTAATGTCTATTTTGGCACCTGCATATTGACAGTAATGGAGAGTGATGATTATCTGCAGAGGATGTGGAGGCAGTGCAATATTCCCCATTGTCTCGCAAGCCCAGCCAGGTCAGACTTTTAAACAGACTGGTCATCTCTGGGGTGAAGGAAGAGAGGACATCTGTCTTTTCACTGCCTTTTTATATTTGGGCTCTTCTCTGCTCTTCCTGATTTTTAAGAAGTTGTATCTCATTAATGGGCACAGTCAGCAAAAGAATGTAGCACAAAATACAGTTCTGTTGTGCCTCATAGTATCTAGATGGTGTAAAATGTAGATTTTTCAAGAAATGGTGATGCTTTCTGATTTCTCCTGGGCTTTGGAACACCTCTGTCATTTTCCACTTGTGAAAATTCAGAATAATACTTCATAAAATCATAGAAAGACTTCGGTTGGAAGGCCTCTTTAAAGCCATTTAATTCCAAACCCCTGCCATGGGCAGAGACACCTTCCACTGTCCCAGGTTGCTCCAAGCCCCATCCAACCTGGCCTTGCACACTTCCAGGGATGGGGCAGCCACAGCTTCTCTGGGCAACCTGTGCCTGAGCCTCACCACCCCCACAGGGAAGAATTTCTTCCTGATATCCCATGTAAACCTACTCTCTGTCAGTTTGAAGCCAACCCCCCTTGTCCTATCACTTCACGGTCTTGTAAAACCTAACTTTTAAACCTAGATCAATTATTGAACTCTGTCCAGTTGTCTCAATTTTTTTAAACTGATTTCAGTCAGATCAGAATTGTGAATCCACCACACTCCCTGTGTGGGCTTGTCACACAACATACAATGCAGTTAGGGCTCTGATCTTTACCTTTGGGATGTCCCAAGGTCTGTCCCACATTATCTAGGAGTGGTGGTCAGTACTTCACAACCTCTTTCTTCGAGTACTAGTTTAAATAATGACCTCAGAAAAACCAGTGCCCACCTCTCTTTTTCTTGAAGTACAAACAGTCCTTCTGGGATCTTAGATTTACTCTGCTCTGAAGAGTGACATGGGAATGGGTATATTTTTATCAAACAGAAATTAACAAAAAAGTACTGTAATTTTTTTTACCTGACATGGTGCGAATAAAACTCAGAAAAATATTACATGAAGTCAGTTTTCTGATGCAGGCCGTACATGAAGAATCATAATAAAGTAAGATAAGACAGAACAAGACAGAACAGAAATTAGATGAACATCCAGAAGTTTGTTGGCTTCCCACCGGCACAACCATTTCCATCTCACATTCATTAATCCTTCATGAGCCTCAAAAAATTGAGTTTATTAAGCCAGGCTGAAGTCAAACCACCCATGGATTTTCAGCATGTTTGTGATTCAGTTCACTCTTTTCACACAGGTATGAAAAATGTAAATACCTTGCCATGTCTGTGTAGGAAATTTGTGAAGAAATAGAATTTGTCACTACCTGGAAAACAGAGAATTAATTTCACACAAATCAAAGGTTAGTGTTTATTTCCACTCAGGGTGATAGAAATGATGGACTTCTATAACTAAAAAAAAACAATTCATAATAAGTTGTCTGGTTGGCTTGTGAGAAACAGAGGTGGAATTTTTCATTGTTTTAATATTAAATATTAATTTGAACTAAAATTCCCATTGGATTGGTACTTGGCTATTGATACAATCTTTATCAATGATAGGACACTGCAGGAGTTGGTTTTTCCTGACTTATTTATGTACTCTAAATATAGCAGTCGTGCATCAAATAAGAAGCACATTTATAAATAATTTATGGGAGATGAATAAAGGATTGTTAGATGTCTTAATAAATGACTAATCAATTGTTATAGAATCCACAGGTCAGAGGTTACTTTTAAACATGGCAAATAAACTACATGAATAATAAGCTGTCCAGAAACCATTATCCTTGCAACTGTATAGAAAGCCATTCATATACATAATATGCATATAAGTAGGCTTGATGAATAATACAATAAGAAACAAAATGTAAAACACACACATTTGTTGAGTAGATTCCTGCAATTAATTCATCTTATTCTTCTAGTGGTTCTAAAGCAAGCAAAAAGCAATGGGAGCTTGAAAATTGTCCATGAAGATAGGGTTACTGCTCTCCTAAAATGCATATTCCTGGTTTTCAACTGGTTTGGGGAAGGTACAGATATTGTACAAATCTTTAATAGGATTAGGATGTGATCAGCATAACGAGTGATGCAGGTTATTTCTGTGCTGTTGCTACTAAAGATTCTTTCAGAGATCTATATATATCTGTAAACAGGAAGGCAAATTTCCTCATCAGCAGTTTCTTATGCTATATAAAACTTATTCTGTAGCATATGTAACTGGTGCATGTACAGACTTAATGGCCAAAAGACAGACTGCAGAAAATCCAAAACTGGTGATAAAGAGTGTTGTAGGACTGCAGCCTGACTGCAGACTTGAGTACCTGAGCAATATCTCACATGACCACGCTGCAGAACGATATGATCTCTGCTGTGTTCCTGCCCAGCAGTGGAAAGGACCAATGTTACACTCTCTGGTGACCTTCAAAGCCTTGTCCCTGAGTGGCGGGTCATACATATTGCATAGCTTTGATTAACTACTCTTGGAGGTCTCATAAGAATCCAGTAATGAAAAGAAAAGCCAGACACAGGCAGCAAGCTATACAGTATTTGAGGAAATGGAAACTCTTCAGCTACGGGTAGTTGATAATTTTTCTTCCTGAAAGAGTAAGAATATATATAAGAATAAATTACTCTCATCACATTTTTAATAAGATGATAGAGTTAATTCATTGGGCAGTCTTCTTTTTGTTTTTCTTAAACCCTGTGCTGTTTCTGAGAGCCTTTAAAAGTCAAGAAGGCTGTAGGACTGTTTCAGCACATTAAATAATCCAAAGGAAAAACCTGAAAGACAACTGAATGTGTCAGCCAAACAGTTTAAGCTCTCCAGCTTTAGTCTCTATAGGCAGCAATTACATTTCGAAGGAAAATGTTTTACAATTGTAATTACACATAATAGGAGGAATGTATTTTTTCCCTTTATCCTACTCCCATGGTGAGTCAATTTAATTTTTAAATACAAGAGACATAATTGATTTTAGCCCTAGATTAGTACTGAAAATGATCTATATGTGCTCTCACTAATTGAACAAGAGAATTGGCATTCCTCAGGGACCTTAACCCAACCCTGTTCATTGCAACAATTATTAGACCCTGACAGGTTAGCTACTAGGAAGAGGGGGGCATAGAATACCCTGCTGATTAACAATCTAGTGAAATAATTAATGTTATGCTCTTCTCATTTAATTACGGATTATTCACAAATATATTATTATTAGAGAGCACAAAAGGAAGTGGTTGTGCAGAGTTTTGACTTCATCTATGCTGCTTATAAGGCCTTTTGTAAAGGGTTTAAGGAAGCCTCTTGCTTTGATTTACTTCTGGGCATATTTTAAACAAATGGGGAGCTTTTACAATTTCATTAGAGCCTGATTCAACAGCCAACAAAATAAAAAGTTTCACACTGATATCAGTAGAATTATATCGAGCTTAAAAGTATTATACTAAGGCGACGTGTTCACTCAATATATTAGAGTAATGGATGAACAATCAGCAACAATGCACCTTGTTCAATTTCTAATACCTTTTTTTCCTGTGTGTCATAATAGTTTGTATCAATCAAAACACGTCCTTTTACAGGCTGATACAATTAACAAGAATGGGCACAGGACTTTACATGCTAAGTGTATTTTTTTTTCATCTGCAATAACCTCAGTCATTTTAGATGTCAAGTAGTTTATTTTAAATAAAATGAAAGTGAAGTGAATGGGAAAATGTTCACGGCATCTGGGAAATGCCAGCCCCTGTGGTTCACTGACCAACCAGATTATTTATGGGTAATTTGGCTCACCTATAATTTCAAGTGACATACACACATGGGCATATAGACTAAACTACCTCGCTTTGATAACAAAAATGTGCTTTGCTCTGCTGAATATTTGTCTGTTTTCTGGAAAACAGGATCTCCCAAACCTCATATGAGTTTCAGTTCTGTTTGTTTCCAGTTGGATGAATCCTGGGTTTCAAATTTATTTTATATTCTTCACCAAATTTGCACAAAGACTTAGATATGTCAAGGATAGTGAGAAAAAAAAATCCCAGACTTTCAACCGTGGGAGTTCAGAGTTAGGCTCATTCCTAGTAACGCTTTGTGTTTGTAGTGACAATGCAATTGTGTTGTAGATCTTCAACTCTTTCTACCATCCAGAAAATAAGAGCAGGAAAAAAGACTGAAGAAACTGCCCTGCAGATTTTCTAAGCTGTGTGGTCAGGATGTTCTTGTCGTTCTTGTTTCTTGCTGCACAGAATTTTGTGTAAACAAATTCCTGTCAAGTCCTGCTGACTCCAGGCTAGACAGGACATGAACATATTTTCAGCATGGAACTTGTAGACTCTGTCTTGAGTCCTTCCTCTGTGTACTCTTTTTATCCTTGACTTGCAGTTACTGCTTGAGGTTTTAATGGAGAATGTTGGCACTCTTATTGACATTTAGAGTACAATGCAGGTAAGAGCGCAAACCTTCACTCCTTCAGAGGGAAAAGACTCATCTGGGAAGGATTATGCTGTTGACTAGAGGAAATCAAGAGAGAGAAAACTTACCAGAACCTAGCCACAACACGTGAGGACCAGTATTGAAGATGTCCCTGCTCAATTGAGGGTGGAGTAGATAACCTTTAGAGGTCCCTTCTAACCCAAACCACTACATAATTTTACGAATATATCAGTAAGTGCCACCTTTCAGAGGCATTCTGGAATCATCAGTGAGAACATACATGCAAAGGGAGTGTGTTATGTTGTTAAAGGGGTAAATAAAACTGCTTTACACCAAAGGCCACACCTATGAATCCCTTTGATTTGTCCTCAAGTGAAAACTCTGCAAGCACAGCACCATGTGCTGTAAGCATCTCTTGAGGTGTCTGGCAGCCCAAAGGGCTACACATGGCACTTGGATTCAGCAATATTTTGTTTATTTTCCATGACTTTACAATTGCAACTTTGTGCTGTGTCTCATAAAGACCACTCTCAGTTTTAGGAAAACATACATGAATAACGTCATCTGGTCTGGTCTGGAATGTGAAAAATACTGTTCTTAGATAAAAAGAGACGAAGTGTTCTTCTGATGTGTGTGCAGCAGAAGTTTGGGAGTTGAAACAGGAACACAAAGCTAGTCGCAAGGTAATGATCTAAGATATCTGCAATGAATTGTCCTCCTCGGTGTCTGTCTAGCTGTCCTCATCAGTCCAGGTTTACTGCAGGACTAGGGCAGCTTTACTCAGTTTGGACTGGACCAGGATCACTCCTGACCTCCTCAGAGCTCAGGAAGAACAGGGAGATGAAACATGCTCCCTTCAGAAAAAGCCAGCAGTGTAGACAGAGGACCACAGTTATTTACTATCACTGTGTAGTACTACACAATATGGACAAGGGATAGGTCAGTGGTACAGCCTTACGTCAGCTCAGCATTTTGAAGGCTGTTGAGGAATACCAACTGCTGTTTGTATTTGTACTTTGTCCTGTCAACATGCATTCTAATCAGAGACAAGCAGCTCCACAGCAAACATAGTAGCCAACACATTAAACTCAGCAGGAGCCTATAGACACAGTAAATATTAATTGATAGCACTGTGTCAGCTATTGGTAAAATTCTGCATCAGTCACGTGTAGCTTTGCCACAAAAAATAGGACAATGAGGTGTGGGCAGTTTGCATTTCCTAGCTTGAGCTGTAACATAAGAGCTAGGACATGGATTCAGCTAAAAGGAGAAATTTCCAAACACCCAAGTAGTACCTGAAGAAATGAGGAGGTGTCTAATGTGGGAGATTTTAAGCTAGAATTTATTCTGGTAAAAGAAATGAGAGACTGGATGTCGGGTTTTGTTTCACATTTTCTCCTCTTACAGGGCTTCCCTCTTTTCTGATATATGAACAGGGAGGCAGTTTCTCCTATGAGACCACTCTGCTGACTCCCCTTCTCGATGGTGCCCAGAAATAGGACAGGAAGCAATGGTAGAAAACGAAGCCCAGGATGTTCCACCTGAATATGAGGAAGAATTTCTGTCCTGTGCAGTGACTGACCGCTGGGACAGATTGTCCAGAGTGAGTGTGGAATCTCCCTCACTGGGGATATTCCAGACCCCTCTGGATGCAATCTTGTGCCCTGTACTCTGGGATGAACCCACTGGAGCAGGGAGGTGGGACCAGATGACCCTACTGTGGTCCCTCCCAGACTGACCCATTCTGTGATTCTGTGATCAGCTGCCACAAATGGTCATGCACTGAGTGCTCTTCTCCCAACATTGCTTGTGATTTCATCTTGAATATATGCAAGTGTGATGCTCTGTCTGAAGCATTGCTTGCTGGGGCACCCCTTCCATCCCCACAGGGCAGGAAGTATGAGCCTTATCAGATGGACTCACAGATTCAGCCTCACACCCTCAGAGCAAATTTTCACTCAAAACTGAATGGTTCATGACAGTATACATGGGGAAGAGCAGGTGCTGTTTATTCCTACATTTGCATTTGCATACATATCCTTATTGTCTTACTCTCCAAATAAACACAAGCTTTCTGAGGCACATCAAGGCCAACCACCAGAGTGCAGCAACCATTTGAAAAGAGCTTGCATATTACTCTTTTTGGCATGTGCCTGGACAAAGAAGAGGCCCCTGAAGGCAGATTTCAAGCTCAGATGTGCACACATGCCAGTTACCAGGACTAGAAATTCCTCAGTGAAGCGCTTCCAGAAGGCTGCTATAGAAAAGAAAAAAATTGCTCTTCATACCTAATTTTGTGTTAATCAATCTAAACCAGAAAAAAGCGTGAGCAGATGATCAGGCAGAACATGAGAAAAGACACACTAAATGCATAAATGCATTTTTATATATGAATAGCAATTAAATGGTCTAAGTATCCTACTGTGAGGTCTGCATTACATGGACATTTTTCATCAATTTATTGATGACCAGGATAATGACAGAGAGTAATCTTTCACAGTTTAAACATGTAGACACTCCTAGAAAATCAGGGAGGCTCTGCTGCTGGGATGATGGCCCAGGATGGCTCCTGGCTGTGGCATTCCAAGTTGGACACACCAAAGGTAGAATTTAAAAAAGGATGTTGAAAGTGTTACCAAGCCACTGATTCCAAACAATGCATAATAAACAGCAAGGATAAACTACAGTAAAATTAAGTGGGCTAGTGACTTCTTTAATGTGCCTGAAAATTACTTTGTAGGCTCACAAAAGGTATATGAAGACTGACAGTGGGTCACATACATTTAATTTCCTCACAATAAAAGGCAACTGTCCCACCTTTTAAGAAAACATCTTGTTCAGTTTTTAAGTTGAGCTATACAAAGTGACTGTTTTGAAGAGTGATTCAGATAAGGGCACCCAATATCATTTCCCAGAGGGATTGAATGTATTGTGAGAAATACGGGATTCCCTCAACCCCATTGCACAAATTTACCTAGAGCATCCTCTAAGCTGAAGAGGACATAGAGTACCATAGGCAGGCCATAAAATTAAAAGCACCATCTTCCCTCATATTTGTTTAACGATTTAGCTTGATGCAAGTTTAACAACCAGAAGGAATTATAGATGAGGTTTTCGGCATATTATGACAAAGCAGAAGCCATTCAGCAATTCCCAGTGCATCTTATGAATCAGTTTGTGTGGAATGCTTGATAAAAGGGTGGACAATACTTAGGGCTCCCAGCTCTTAAAATGCAGCCTTTGAAATGTATGCAAGAAACATAATTGTTTGGTGTAAAAGACCTAGTACACATTGTGGTACCTGGAATTTACCTTTGCGACGTGGGTACTTATTACAGGAAAAGGTAATAGGTAGAGAAAGAAGATCATAAAGCAGTAGGTGTGAAAGAGTTCAAGTCTCTAGATTCTTTATCCACTCCATGTCATTGAGTTAGATTACTTCCATACACGTAGTGGTGTAAATATCAGTTTATCAACCAAATTTGTAGCTGAATTTGGCCAGAACCTTTCTGAGATATTTATTTTCCAAACCCAAGTACTTGGACCGATGCTCATTCTCGTCCTCCTTATCCAACCACAGGCTTGTAACTTTTCTTCCTACTTTCCCCTTACTCAATCCTAGCTCTGCAGGAGAGTTTCATGCAGACATTTCACTTTACGCCTTCCTGAAAACACCTCCTGCTTCTATAAAATGCACGACTGGGTACAGAAAATAAGTGAATGCTGGGCTAACCTCAGGGTCATGCCTTCGGAAGCATACAGACACTACCAGGAGCATCCAAATGAGTTTCTCTCCCTGGGTTTAGTGCTTTATATCCTTGCCTATCACATTAGCAGATCTAGTCTTGCTTTTTTGGACCAAATCCTGGAGGAGTATAATGCCACCCTCAAGACAAAAATCTCAAAGCTTGATCCACCACAGTAACAGTTTATTGAGCAGAGCCCTGAAGAGGAAGACTTGTGGGTAATGGTTGATGAAAAACTCGTGAGCCAGCTGTGTGCACATGGAGTCCAGAAAGCCAAATGTATCCTGGGCTGCATTCAAGGGAGTGTGGACAGTGGGTCTAAGGAGATGATTTCCCCACTTTCCTCCTTTGAGACCCCACCTGGATCACTGTGTTCAGATCTGGTGCCCCCAATGCAAGAAGGACATGGAATTGTTGAAGCAAGCCCTGTCGCGGTGCTGCGGTTGCCACAGACCGCTCAACCACAATTCCGCAGAGGCGACAGGTTGGAGAGTGCTTGGCTGCTCAGGTATCACCTGCACCAGACTCTCAGGGTCCGGTCAACTCAGGCTGCCTGAAGAGCACTACCAAGGCTGTCTCTCCCCTGCTAGGGAGCAGCAGCTGTCTTTGATAGTGTAGCAAGCAAGCAGAGGCAAAGAGGCGGAGGGACTCTCTTGTTGCGAATCACCCAAGTTTACTGCAAGCCGTTGCGGGGAATACAACGTAACAGGGGAGCCGCAGAGGTGAAGTCTGGCTCCAGAGAAGAGCCTCGAGCTACTGTTACACGGGGTTATAAAGTAAGT
>VYZT01052340.1:2631-13842 GCA_013400735.1 Pomatostomus ruficeps
TGAGATTATTTTGTAACGTATTATTTTTATTTGTGCATTGGAAGTCTTTATGCATTCCTCTAAAGACTAGTTTAAAAATAATGTTTGGTAGAGAGCTCATCAGACATGGAATAAAAAGGAGCAGAGATACTACCTTGATTTTAGACTAAAAATTATGTTTGACTTTTTTTGAATATGGTCACTAATATTAATTTTCCATGGCCAAAATACTTGTATTTTTGAGGAAGATATGATAATTTTTTAGTTGTATGAGTGATAACAATGTACGTCCTTGGCAGTTTTCAAAGCTTGAAAACAGAATCTGAATGTAGACTAAAATATATAGGTACAGCATAGTAGATTGATTTCTTTTGGGCGGCTTAATCCCAAATCCTTTATTTCTATGCACTTTGCCATATGTATTACATGCAGTCAACATTTAGCAGAGAGTAAAACATCCCTGATGTCAGTTAGATGTTAGACATAAATTAACCAGTGTATTCATAAAGAGTGAAATTGTCCTGACATAGCATAGAATTGAAACAGGTTTCAATGCAGAGATCTGTCATAATAATTGATATTGTGATTAAAAAAATAAATTATGTATATATAATGTAAGCACAACCCCACCTTTTTTAAAAGTGAGAAGGTGTAGTTAGCTGGCTTCTTAGGTAACAGCAGAACAAGGACAAATATTTTAAAATCTTCAGTTAAGCTCTGCAGTGCAGTTTGAAAAGTGCAGTTAGAGATGTGGTGCTGGGTTTGTGGAGTGGCTTTCATGTGGTATCAAATTGCAGTGTGGGATCAAGCTACTTATGTCGGCACACTAGAGATGAGATTATTAAAAGTTGGATCATGTCCTAAATGGCTTTCAAGCTTGAAATAAATTAGAATGGGTTTTTGTTTTACACAAAATAAGAGTCACAAGTGGAAGTGAAATGGAAATTTCTGCCCTAGAGCCTCATAAAAAAAAATAAAACTGTTTCCCAAAGTTTTGCCCACCTGTGCGTCTCCAATTTCAAACAAAGTACCTTGTTTTCCACTATATAAATTACGTCTTTGTACTGGATTGTTCTTGTTCATGCTGAGCAGTAACTATTTCTATGTCTTTACTGATGTCAACAGCTTTATATGAGATTAAAATACCACCTGACTTCCTGCAGGGATCATGTTATAACCTAAGTATGCAAATTTAAAAATAGTGTTCAAATTATTATGATTTCAAGGCATTTTAGGACAAAAAGAAGTAGAAGTTTTCAGTCTCTTTTTTTATTATTTTATTTCTACTGTGGAGATACATTTATTAAGAAAGGGGAAGAACTGATAAAAGCTTTCCTAACCTTAAATGTCCTCAAAGTTCCACCATTTCAAGTGCAGCCATGGTTAACAAGAATCTATTATCAACTTGCAAAGTTTCTGTTAAAGTAGATCAAATGCACAACCCAGCGGAGTTAAACGGATGTGGAAGCAAGATATGTGTTAAATATTTCTTGAATTGATGGGTAGACTGAAAACAAATATATATTAAAAAACACCAAAAAACAAAAAAGCAAAAAACAACTATTTGTGACTATATAATTCAAGAATGCACATAAACTTGAAAATAAGAGCTGGAGAAACAGCATAACAAAATCAAATTAATGCTTTATTGAAATACCATTAAAATTCAACAAATACATAATAAGCAATTTTATACTATATAAAAGGGGTTGTAAAAAGGGCAAAGTGCCAATTACTAGATTGATAATGAAAAAATCTACTAGTTTGACTCTAAATATAACTACTCCATGCTCTGAGCAACCTGGTTTAGTGGAAGGTGTCCCTGCCCATGGCAGGAATATTGGAACAAGATGATCTTTAAGGTCCCTTTCAACTCAAACTGTTCCATTATTCTATGACATTACAGTACCTATTCCAGTGCCAAAATAAATCACAATAAATGGGTGTGAGTTGGACCAAAAACGTGCATAATTTCATATCTTGTGTACAGAGAGGCCACCTCAGGTGATACTTTCTCTGAGCAATCTCCCAGCTTCCAGGGGTTTGCTGCTGAGGATCTTCCTGAGTAATGGTGGCTACCTTGTTGCTTCATCCTCTGATGGATTTCTCCTTCTTGTTCTTCAGCAGCACCTTTTAGTCTGTAGTTAAAGAGGGTCTTTCAGATTCTGCATGAAGTTGGTCAGAATACAGTTCTTATTCCAGTGAGCTCCAATTCCTCCTCTTTCTCCAGAGCAGTCCTATCAGATAAGTGTGAGCTGATTTACTGCCTTCTGCACATCCCTACAAAAAGTTTTCAGTAATAATCTCATTCCATTGCTCAATTTCTCTACTTCTTACTAAATTTCCGGTATGTTATTTTTATACTCTTCAGTCTATTTTCTTCTGTTATTTAATCTACTCTCTGCTATTATTTTCATGTTTCTCATCCGTCTCTTATGCTGTATAACACATTTTGTTTCCTTGTGTTTCCCTTGTTACCCTCTCTGTTATTTGATATTTCTAATTAATTGGTGAATGAAGATGGTATTTTGAAAAAAAAAAAAAGGTTCTCATTACTGGAGATGTTAAGGGAAAATATATACAAAAACTGCCCAAGACCTTTGGACCATTTGAATGACCCACAAAGAGTGGATTTGACTATTTCACTTCTTTTATCTAGGAAAGAAAAAAGCGAATTATAACATTTTTAAAGAAACTGTCAGCAAAACTGTGTTTCAGAGGTTCATAGAATATTCATAGAATCATAGAATGGTTTAGGGTAAAAGGAACCTCAAAGATCAGCCAGTTCCAAACCCCTGACATGGACAGAGGCACCTTCTTCTGGATTAGATTGCTCAGAGCCCCATCCCGTCTGGCCTTTAACACCTCCAGGGATGAAACATTCTTCTCTGGACAACCTGGTTCAGTGCCTCACCACCCTCCCAGTAAAGAATTTTTCCCAATACCTATTCTAAACCTACTCTCTTTCAGTTTGAAGCCATTCCTCTTTGTCTTATCACTCCAGGTTTTTGTTAAATTTCTCTTAATTTTTCTTGTTGGCTTCTTCAGGCCAAAATAAGGTCACCCCAAAGCTTTCTCTTTTCCAGGCTGAATAACCCCAATTCTCTCAGTCTTTCCTCACAGCAGAGGTGCTCCATCCCTCTAATCATCTTGGTGGCCTCCTCTGGGCTGGCTCCAACAGGTCAATGTCATTTCTGTGCTGGGGTCTCCAGAGCTGGATGCAATATTCAATTTCCACATCGATAAATTTGCCTTTAAAGTTAAGAGGATGTGTGCAGATGAACTCGGAAGGGTGGAAGGTACTGATCAACCAGAAGGAAGGGTGGGAGGAGGGAACTTTCAATTCTCACTCTTCCAAAGTGGAACGTTTCATGACACCAGCAAACTTCCTCTAAAGTTGTCTGTTATTTCTTTCCAGTATTTCTCTTGAGTTGTCTTGTCGTGTAATGTCTTCTGGGTGTGAGTCTGGCAGCAATTTAGATAAGGGTGGGAAGCATCTGAAGTGTGTGAGAGTAGGCCTATAACATTTGTTTAGAATGTTAGCAGATAAAAAGTGGAGGAAAAGTTGGCACCTAAAAAGAATTTTCCGTCTGTTCCATGTTTCATAAAGAAAGGGAAACATTTAGAACTCAAATTCCTGAAGATGGGAATGAAAATAACCATGACACTGAAAAATTGGAAGGTTGCAATGCTTAGAATTGGTAGAGGATTCAAAAAGAAGGCTTGGACAAAAGACTGAAGGAGAATGGATAGACCAGTTCCACACGTACTGATGACTTATTTATGATTTATTTTCCCCTTGGAAGTTAGATTTGTAGTATTAATAGTAATAGAGTTTCTGCCTAATATCTTAATCCTGTCAATAAATTTATTATTTCTTTAAGGAAGATGAAATTTCTCTAATGACTAAACCAAGGGAATAGGGACAATTTGGCTGAGATGAGCCTAGGTATTTTTCTGGACCTGGACCATGAGATTCACTTTACACATAGCATTGCCAAGGTAGCTCCCTGTCCACTTTCTGAACCCGAACCACTGCCAGGTCCTCATAAACTATAGATGTCACACCTCCTGTTTGTTTCCCTCTCATCCTTTTTGCAGCTGGATCTGTACTCAGGGGGACAAGGTATGAAGTATGGATTACACAGAGCCAGAATCTCCTCTGTTAACTCATTTGGCTTCTTCCCCAATCTTTTTTGATGTTTCAGTGGAACAAATGGGATGTTCTGGTCTGCACAGCAATCAACAGAAGACATTTGCTTGAATTCTGATTTTGGCAAACATTGTTATAAATGTGGCTTGGGGATATAAATGGTGTCTGGTAAAACCAGCTGTATTTTGTTAGGGTCACCTCCAATGGTGGTAATTGAGCCAGCTCCATTTAATAACTGTTTAATTCTCTTCCCCTTTAGTGTCACATTGAATCAAAAGTTCTCATTTTTATTTTCTTTATGCTTTATTTCAAAGTTAAATGGACTGTACATATTACTCGTCTTAATCCTTCATGGAACTAGTGCAAATTGACATTTTCCACATCCCAGGGTAAGACAAAGATTAATTAAAACCTCATGCTGGCCCATTATCCCCCGTATTAATTTTGTTTCTAATTCCCATGAATTTTTAGCTAAATTTAAAATAATTCCTTTTCCAAATATGAATAAATCCAAGCATCAGAGTCTCAAAAAAAGAGAAAAACCCTCAGGAGACACCCATGCATTGGTAATATGCATGACCAAGTGATGATAGGAAATTTCCCAAGACATCCAGTTCTCTAGTAAATCGCCCACCAGTTTTGCAGAGTTCAGATAAATAAAGATGAATGCCCAAATTTCTAATTGCTCATCCAATTAAAGATGGTGAATCATGGTCATAACCTCTTAAAGGATTACCAGGAAGAAAAAAGCAGTGGAGCTGTGGGGAAAGCTGAATGGGAAATCACTCTTACGGCTCCCTGTTTTCCACACACTACAATTTCATCTTATATGGAAGGACATTATATTAGTTATTTGTGTGTGCAGTTTTGTGTGTCTTCCCACCATAACAAACATACTCAATACATTAATTTGGAATGAAGGTTTTCACAATAAGGGCCCTCTCTTTTGAAGACAATTGAGGAGGTAGGAAAAGATGATGAAGGAATTTCACTGTTGTCACCTTGGACTTTTACAACTTTCAGTATTTGCCATAATTTTGAGAAAATTTCTTTTGCTTTTGGTAATTATTATTAAATATAAAAATTAAACACCCTAAAAAGGAACAGAAAAAAAAAATTATGCAAGTAAATAAATTATCCGTAATACTCTGGAGATTGGATTGTATGTATATTCAATTCAGAATTTCTAGAAGCTTAATGAACAACACACAAAATATATTTTCCTTATGTTTTCCTTCAAGAACCTGACTGCACTACACAAATCTTTACTTCTACTTTTTATAGAATATTGTGTGTTCTAAAAACTCAACACTCAGAGACATCATCCCACCCCATTTTAAATCCCACATGAGGAAAGGTCCCAGTAGAGATGTGGAGATGTCTCCATTCGTGATTAGGGTAAGTCCAACAAGCCCCATGCTGGGGGGGACTCAGTGTCACCACTTCTTCTCTAGTAACCTTGGCAGATGGAGAAAATACAGATGTGGAAATTGTGATGAGGGTGGCAGAGAGCTGTAAAGGGCACAGGTTCTTTCCTCCCACATTGCAGGGGGAGACAGGTGGTGCTCACAGGGAGGGAAAACATGAGCCACACAGAGAGAATCAAAAGGGTTTATGTTTTTCCACCTTTTTTTTTTTTCTTAATCTGCTTAACCTCCTACTCCCCATCATTGTTTTCACCTGGTCCATTGTTTTCCCTATCCACAGATCAGTGGCATTTTTTCCCTTTGGATTCACGTTGCATAGCTGGAACACAAAAAAGGATCTTTGTTCCAGAGAGGAAAGGGAGCATACAATCCAGCACACCCCCTTGCAACTGGGCACAGAAGCAGAATTCACCTTGCCCACATGCTCATCCCATCTCCAGCTACAGGAGGCAATGTCAGCCTTACTATTCCTCCTGAAAATGCCAGCACACCGTTATGAAAATCCAAAGGAAGCTGTAATTTGTTATCATTTTTTTCTTCTTTTTAATGAAAGTTTTATTCATTCACAGATTGTCTTTTCCCATAACTCTTACTGTCCTGCTATATTAGTCTTTTGCTTGTATGAATTGTCACCTAGCAGCACTACCACATTATGCTGTTATTAAAAGCTAAAAAATGTTGTAATTAGTTTAGAATAGGGACAAGAAGATGTAATTCTGATTGTGCTCACATTACGTCTGTTGTAAAACTATGTGCTGAACCGGATTGAATAATACAATTATACAAGATTTCCTGCCATGTAATTATACTCTCCTGAAAAAAGTCAATTTATACATCAATTTGTAGTGTTTGAAACAGTGCATTACTGTTTCAAAATACATTTTTCTATTCACAAACCTCTGTAATCAGAATGTCAGGAGTAGGAAAAAGTTATATGCATTATTTAATACTAATATTTAATACTATTTTTAATATATATTCTACACTTTTCTAATGTATAAAATATTTTCTTGTCACTATGCTGGCTAGTTCATAGATAGAGAACACACAATTTATTCACCAGGGCCAAAAAACCCCCTTATTCTTTCTTTAATTCTACTCTATTCTTCACAGCACATCATCTTATTGTGTATTTTTTTAGAAATTAGAGAAGCAGTGTCATTAGGTTTTGCCAGCGGAGAAGTCCCAGTAGTCTCTTTCTTTTGCTTTTTTCTATTAATAATAAAAAAAAGTCATTAGGCAAAGGTGGTTTTTTTGGTTAATTTTTTGTTGATACTGTTTGGTTTTTAATATGACGGCTATGGTCCAATTATGGTCCAATAGCCCATTTTCCACCTGGAATAGAAAATTTCAGACAGCCTTAAAGTTCTGCTGGTAGAACCTGGAGAACTGTCCTAACTCCCTGCACTGCATATTCTGGCATTCAATTCCACCCACCTGCACAGCAGGAAGGACGTGTGACTGGGGGTGCATGTGGGATCACAGGTTCTTTTTCGGAGCATGGATACTGCATTTCTTTAAGAAATTAGTTGGGAATTTGATGCTGCTATTGTCTTCCTGTGCAGCATGGTAGGAACTTGTGTGCCACAGGGAAAAAGAGAGGGAATTGCATGAATAAAAATACACAGCATTGGGAGCAATGTAAATGACAAATGTAACTTAAGTGAAACAAAAAAACCCACCATGAAATCCCCAAACCAAAACCATAAAGTCCCCGTAGATTGTTCAAAACATTTTCTCTTTCTGTATAGGGATCCCTATTTTTGCTTTTTTAAATTTTCAATTTCTTGGATAAATAAACGGCTTTTTTTGTTAATGTCTTTGTAACTAATTTTTTTCCTTTGTGGTAATTATTCACCTGTATAAAATTTTGGGAAATGATGCTAAAGCAGAGCAATGTCACTCGGGTGATGCTTTGAATAAAAATGGGTTGTCAAAGAACAACACTAGTAAAATTAAAAGCACTGCTATTAATCAGCTGACCTGGCTGTTATTAACTCCAAGTCACTTGTGAACTGGATAATCTAAGCAATTATTAAAGCATGAATGTGAATTTAGCTAATGCCCTCGTCCTCCACATCATTATCTTAGGCATAATCACCCTTTGGTCCTTGAATGTCTTTTTCATCTGAGTGCTGAAAATCTCAGCATGCTGTTTTCTTTAATGATGGCAAGACAAGGCAAAATTCCCAGTTAACACAGATCCTATGTTTCACAGTATTCCTCTGCCATATTTGGAGGTTTGTTATGCCATTCATTTAAAAAAAAAAAAAAAAAAAAAAAAAAAAAAAAAAAGAGAGATATAAACAATGCATTTTGCAATAGCAATTTTGCATTAAAATATTTTAGGTCTAAAACTAGACTGGTAAGTGCCTCATGCAAGCTGTGGGAAAAGAAGACTCTGCAAAGACAGATTTATTTCGAAGGCAGGTTGGATAAATTGACCTCTCCCAGTGCCTGTCTCTTTTCAGTGACTGTAGAAGGTTCCACGAGGAGCTAAGGCTCGATACCTGTGCTGGATGTGGAACCCCCTCCCAGCTGCAGAGTGGGCTGAGTGAAGAGACAAACTCTGAGCCCTCAGCCCTGGCAGTGATCCATTGTGTGAGCTGAACTAGGCACTCTGCAGTCCTCTCTTCTGTGTCCCTGGGACCTTGGCTTGTGAGGTTTTCATGGTAGTGACTCCTCAGCTGTGTCTTAGTTCCTTTTTTCTCTGTAAGAATGATATCCATTGCAGAGTTCAGGCTGTTCTGCTCTCCTTTCTTAACCAATTAATGTTTCCTAGAATCCTACATGATAAAATAAAAAAAGGAGCTGCCACACCCACAGATACACAAGTAACGCCTTGTAATTAAATTTTAAAATTACTCTTATCTACATACATAAGATTAATGACTGCTTGTGTGTGTGTTTTTACTGCGACTCTACACCTTGTGCATAACAGAGAAAATTTTAAATTATGTGCTAAGAATTAACCAAAGTGTAATGTATGTGTTCCCATGTTGCCATAAAAGGGAAAGGAAAGGAAAGGAAAGGAAAGGAAAGGAAAGGAAAGGAAAGGAAAAGGAAAGGAAAGGAAAAGGAAAAGGAAAAGGAGAGACCAATAATTACTGCCTTGGGTCCGGCGAGGTCTCAGCTCCTGAAGGGTTTGAGGCAGTGTGACACCTCACTCGGCATACCTGTGCCATGGTCTTTTATCTGCTCTGGTGTCCCGGTGCCCTACCCCATGATGGGGTTTTTGGTGTGCCAGTGGCTTGGTAGCCACTTTGGGGCTGGACCAGAGTCTCCAGCGGGTGGGGTGTGCAGCAGTGTACTGCCCCACCTATGCAGCTTTTGAATACGGGGAATGACTTAGCTAAGGGCAGGCACTTTTGGAGATAAGTTATGGCATCTCACAAAGAAAGTCTATGTTGAAATATGGTTATCTAATGTGTTTTATGTACCACCAGATGTCTATGTCTGGGCAAAGGGATCAATTTCCAAATGTTAACTGTAAAGATATTTATATGTGAACCAACCATCTGTTGTGGGTTAACCCCAGCAGGCAGCTCAGCCCCACACAGCCCCTCACTCACTCCTCCCTCAGATGGGGGAGAGAATTGGAAGGGTAAAAGTGAAAAACCTTGTGGGTTAAATCAAGCACAGTCTCACAGTTAAATCAAAAGCTGTACTGTTTGCGTCACAAATCCAAAACACAGCATCATATGGGCTACCATGAAGAAAGTTAACTCTATTCCAGCCAAAATTAGTACAGTGTCCTATAAAATCTGTGGAAAGGACTGACAGAGCACGGTGCAGTTGACACATTTAAGCTGAGCTATGCCAGCCCCTGGAAGGATTTACTTCCTTCCATTACCTGTGTGAGGAGCCTACATAGCTAAATTGTAGAAATATATGATAAAGTGAAACTTACACTACATTGTAGATATAAACTATTTTCCCAAATGAAGATAGAGCTATTGTGGTTCTGGATCTCACCCATGGTTTTTTATGTCAATTTATGAGTGTAGGTGGTTAGAACTGCATGAGATGTTTCTGGTCTAAAGCTACAGAAATCTTGCTATATATAGCTATTCACCTCATAGTACTTGATTTCTAAACAGTCTGAAAAATTAGGGAAAAAATCTGCTGCCAGGATATCATGATCTATGTTGAATGAAATAGCTTTTAGACTCTTTTATAAAGAAAGAGTAAATAGTTTCTGTATTATTTTTGATTGCAATCTCATTCCTGGATACTGGTATGGTATGGTTCAATTTCATCTAAAACTTGACTCCAAGGAAATTGAAATCAACATTGTCAATGGGATAGATTTTTTTAAAAGTCAGTTATTAAGAATTTATTTGATCAGAACAAAAAATACTTTCTGTATTGCCAGTTTTCCTTGGGATTTATTGACTTGCTCAAATATCACTTGAGAGAAAAACAAATAAGTTTCAGACTTACCAGTGGTTTGGAATTTATAGCTACTTAAATCGATCAGAGATTTAAAAGAAAAATGATAACTGCAGAACAAAAAAACAGTGGCACAAATAGCTCCTTACAACCTAAATGATTTAGGCTACAACAAACTGCTTGCAATAATGGAGCATGTTATCAAAACTTTAAAAAAACCCCTTCAGATTTGGTTTATCCATTGAAGAAAAATGCAGATTTATAACAATTTTCTTAAGTATACTATCGATTTTTTGTCTAGAAAGTCTTATGCCTATTATAGATATGTTTCTCATCAGCATGTCTGCTGTGGGTATCTGAGATGGGATTATTGGAAGAACACCACAGATACCTTATTTAAGTAACTTGCTCATGACTCTCTGCAAAAGGCTTCTAAAATTACTTTCTCAGCATTTAGTTGGTGACACTCCCCCAGTTTTAAATGCCTGGAGATAATATCACTCTTGTATTCAGTTGATTATACCATCCCAGACCATTATGAGCAACAGAAGCTGGGGATTTCCTACTGGGATTTAGAACTTCAAAGATATCCGGTCATACCCAGGTTCTCTCTTTAATGTCCATGAACTGTTGAATTGTGACAAAGTGTTCAAAAATTAGTTAGATGGTATTAAATTAGTATCTTTGTCATTATCTCCAAATGACAATACAATATACCACAATTCATAGTGAATTGAAAGATGAAAGTGTGGTAAATCACAGTAAAGCTGGACTTAGATTCAATTTAGAGGAAGGTGAGTACTGAATATGGATTAACTGAACAGGATGAATGCTTGATGTCACCATATTATGTGCAGCAAGGAAGTATTTTCACTTTAGTTGAATGTTTGTCACATAATCTGTGTACAGCATCTACAATATCTACATTATGTTCAATAGTCAGCATTTGGATGTATTACCTGAGCAGAAACCAAAATATAAATTTATACAGAGAAAAGATCTTTTGGCATCGGGTTTGAGATACACTATTCTCTTAAAAGGTCCAACTTATTTACACATCCATATAACCAGAGGTTACTCGACAAACAGCTGCATCAAGTATGTGCTGCCATGTAAGGCTGACAGACTTACAGAGAGGGTCACAGACTCCAACTCCTTTAACCATGAAAGGCCTCCTTTATTCTAAGAAACCTCTTCTACTCTGCAGGAGATGGGATTGGGAAATGACACAGTGAAATTCTTGTTTTATGCCTTTCCTTT
>VYZT01052340.1:13860-32848 GCA_013400735.1 Pomatostomus ruficeps
TTTTTTTTTTTTTTGTTTGGTAGTACATGAGGTAAAGGAGATGCAACTGAGCTGAGAGGGACTGACTGTTGTGTGTGTACAGGTGGAGGTGTGTGTGTGTACAGGTGGAGGTGTGTGTGTGTACAGGTGGAGGTGTGTGTGTGTGTACAGGTGGAGGTGTGAGGGGGGGGGTTGTTTGTGTGTGTGTTGGGAAGGTTGCCCACGCATTTGTGGATCAACCTTGAGGCAGAAGAGGGAGGAATTTGCCTGCTACAGAGAGCTATTACTCTCCAGGCAGACTTGCTGCAGCCTTGACCAAGCTGTATGCGAAAGGGTGCTTGATCAGAGGCACTGTTTCACCTGTGTCTCCGACCATCCACCAGCAATCAGGTGGGAGGTTAAAATTCTGCCTGGTTTTGGTGCAGTCCCCGAACTTTGCCATGATGTCCTTAGGTCATGTTTGCTGTTCCTTCAGAGAGCGAGGCTATCTCATTTGAACCATGATGGATGGCTGTGGATTTCTCAAATGTGGTACATTTTTGTAATGGCCTCATGGATTTAAAGGTAGAAGATGTACACTGAGTGAAGATAGGGACCTACCAGCTATTGAAGCATTAATTAGTGAGGCAATGAGAAAGGCTAAAACAAAATTTAATGAAGTGGACTTTTATTTGGTTTAGTCAATGGCTTAACTATGAAAGAATCAATATAAATTCTTCTCAGTTTGGGGTTTTGATGATTCAGTGCTTGCTGAGGTTGCCAGTCATGCACTTCCAATAATTGTTCTGGAGGAAATGGTCATAAATACAATTTGGTAGGATTCCTTTTAAGTAAGATGCTGATCTTTTTCCTCATTCTGATTGTCACTTTATGGTATTTATACAATCATGGGAGTTGAAATGCTTGTAGGGTGAACTGTTATTCAATGAGAATAAAATACCTGTTAGTCAGTTCCTGTCCTTTGGGGATATGACAGCATTTTGATGTTTTCAGATAGCAATACTGCTCTGTGTTCCTGCACTTTGAAGCCATCAGTTCTATTTTTGTACATCACAGATGTCTGATCCTCATAGGGTAGAGATTTTAAAAGGTCCACATTTGATCAATCCTTGACACTTCTGCTCACACAGCTATCAGAGATATCAATTAGTGCTATTTGCCACAGTGTTTTCTTCTGACAGGGACCTTTCCTAGCAACATATTCTACTGGTAATCATTATTCAGGCTTTAAAACATACAGTTTTGTTCTGGGCCTGGGATTTAAAGAGCCACTTGAGCTCTAATTTTGTCTTGTATGATACTACTGCAATCAGGTCCCGGAGAGGCAATTGTATTTTAATTGATCAGCATTATTACTAATAATAATAGATATATGCAATTTGATTTTTAATGAGGCACAAATCAGGCAGTTATTCTGTGCAATGTAACTTCTGGTCCCTGGATAGCTGCCTTTCATTTCAAAATCATGGAGAAGAAAATCCTAAATTTTTCTCTAATAAGCTTACTTCTGTTCATTACCAATGTATTTTTTCATTTTCAAGAAGAATACATTTTAGATTTCATCCCTTCTTTTCTTACCATTGTGATAAAGACTTAACATTATGATCATATTCTTAAAATAAATATTACCTCTTTGATCATAGTTGCTAATATATTTCTGAACTATTCATTTTAATAGAGGTTATTAATGAAACAATAACTAGCTGGGGAAAAACTCAAAAATAATAACTGATGGGAAGTCCATGGAAGTGGTCAAAACCTGAAAAAAGCATTTTTTAAAAATTTGTAATATTTGACATTTACTTTCAGTCAGAAATAGGTGAAAAATAAACAACAATAGAAAGGAAATTTGATGTGATTTAAAAAAAAAAAATATCATGGGAAATAGCTCTGGAAAAGATATTGGGTATTCATGTAGTCAGTTGTAAGGGAATAGGGTATTCCCCTGCACCCAGGAGGATCAATGCTACTTGAACCATAACATTTGAAGCTTAATTTAACTTTTCTTTTAATTTATGGTTGACTTTGGATGCAGACACATACTTTAATGATGAAAAGTTAGGGATAATCCCAAGTTAAAAAAAAACCCCAAAAACCAATGTTCCAATTTAATTATCTCAAATTGTTTCAAAACACTGAAACTATTTCACTCTCCTTTTTTTTTAAAGAATAAAAAAAAAGCTTATGTTTTCCACATGTCTATGAGAAGAGTGTATTTTGCTATAACAACTTTTTTTTTGATGAAGAAAATAAATCTCAAGACATTATTTCTGGAAGTTTACTTATTGGCTTTAATTATCTGTGTGCTTTTGAGTGGGATGTTTTTGTCTTTTCTAATAGCCATTTAAAATTTAAAAAAAAAAAAAGAAGGTTAAGCAGAGAAGGTGAGCTTCAAATTCCTAGAGAGTATAACTTGCTATTGTCTCTGCTTGGGTTCCAAAATAGGGAAAGCCATTGCCATTCCCTTCCTCAGGACTCCTATGAGCTGTTGGAGACGGGCTGGAAAGGTCACTTTGTCATTGTGTCACAGGCACAGGTCTCTCTTCCTTTTCTGAGGGATGCTCCAGGTCATTCAGGTCTGGGATCTGCCTCTGAGACCCACGCTCTTTTCTCCCTCTCCCAAATTTGGCATTTAGGGAGATACTTTTACAAAACGCCCCTTTATTAACCTGACCCTGGCAATGGTTGGTCAACTCTGAAGCTCTGACTCTATATACAATCTTTTTTTTCTTTTACCAGAAAATTCTCTGAAATTTCAACACCTTTATTTTATTAATGTTTAAAATTAAAGCTCTTCCCCCGTGGTATAGTTCCTGTGTGACATATATCACATCAAATGAGCAGAGAGGGCTGGGTATTTAGAAGAAGGAAAACCTAAATTTCACATTTCCATGTGCAAATGTGCAGAGTGATGCCTCTTTGGCCCTTCAGCTGAGCTTTTACTTTTAGTTGTACTGGGATTTAAGCAGCGTAGCCACAAAAACAGAGTAATGCTGAACCTTCCTCAAAACCTCCAGTTGGAAACATAAACCAAATAAAGATAAGGAAAGACTAGGGAATGATGGCTGAATGTTAGATTTTATCTTTAAATGGGCTCTTGATCTTCTGTGTGACGATGGTTAAACCAACATTGCACCAGGAACTTCACATCAGTTACTGTGAACTCTCAGGCTGCTCAATCCAGGCAGAGCTGCTCGTGACCACCCAGCTCTCCTGTCCCCCTCGATACACAGCAGTGCCTCCACTGACTCTCCATCCCATTCTCTGCCCTCCTTTTTACAACACCATCTCTTCAGACAAACGAGAACCTTTGATAACGCATCTGCACAGAGCACCACACAATGTGTCTGTATAGAACATTTGTATCGGGAGACACAATCAAGGACTAACTGACCAGCTAAAGACGTGTCCTAGGCACGCAGCAATTAAGGAAGCAAATGGATTTCTGATTTATGACTGACACAGACCAATGGGTTGAATTTTAAAGTTTATTAATTTTTCTGGCTGTAGTAAAAATGCTAAAATATACAGGTGTCAAATTATTCCTATTGCTATTAAAAAAGAAAAAAGTCATCAACTGCTTGCTTTGTGGTTTGCTAAATATAATGTTATTTGCTGTTTATGCAATAAGATATTTTTAGGTTTGTTTATTTAATGTTTGTTTATACTAACAAAATAGGGGGTGTGTTGTGTAATTTCTTGACCTAGGACAACTCAGCAGAGATGTGTGGCTGCTCAGCGGGTTATCTGAGAATAGAGGTTATTGAAATTCTTATTTTTCAGGGACTGCACTTAAAAAGGCTGTTGGTTATGTGAGCTGCTGGACTTTCAAAATAAGATATANAAATACCAACCACTGTTTCTGTGCCTGAGAAACTAATTTCCAAACTTCATTGTAAGACTGCACAGCAATCAAGAGCACAGGCAAGCAGCAAAAGTAATTTTGGTTTAGTGCATCATATTGACAGCAACAACACACATCTAACTGCTCTGCCTTGGATTTCACTTGAGAAATATGCAAATACAAGGTTGTTAAAGTAACTGATTGCAAAAATATGGGATCAGTAGAGGTGTTAACCTTGCTGCCCTGGCTAAATTCCAGTTCAGGTAATTAAATTTCATTCCATAATAGGTTTTATTTCTTCACTTTCACTTAAACCATAGATATTTGGCTTCTAAACAGAGTGGCTTTGTGTGTGTTTCAGTGCCTCACTGTGAGCTGTCTGTAAATAAAAACATTAATAGAGTTTTGTCCACATGGATATCTTCCTTAATTTCTGATAATCTTGACAAAGAAATCTTGGTATGCCTACTTGTGGCCACTTAAATTTCATTTTGACCTTAACAGAAGAAAAAAACTGTGATATGAGTTTTCCAGGAAGACATATAATTCGTTCTCACCAGATATAGAAAATAGGAAAATTTTGATCATTTTTCTGTGTGAGGAAACAAATATGAGAATACCTTCATACCTGTTCACACCAGGGTTCAGTTTTAGGATTCAGAATGTAGGAATCAGGTACTGGTTTGGTACAGATACAGAAAATAAAGAGTTTTTTGATGTGGCCACTAAGCCAATTTTGTGAACTGAATGGGAAGAATCTCCTATTTTGAAGCCAAGGGAGAATAGCTTTACTATCCCTTCCATAACTGCGTTGATAAGAGGGGGATTTACCTTGTAATTATGCCTGGCTGCAGATAAAAATCCATTTTAATATTCTTCCTCCCAACTCTATTCTTAAGAAATTCTCATCACAGATAAAGCAACATAGATCTCTTAATTTTTATGAATGTGTTATGAAGCTGATAAAATAACTCCAAGGTCGTGAGTTCAATTCCCATACGGGCCAAACACTTAAGAGTTGGGCTTGATGGTCCTTGTGGGTCTTTTCCCACTCAGAATATCTGTGATTCTAATGAAGAGTAATTCAAAAATATTAAATCAGAGGAAAAATAATTTGTTCACAGATTGATCATTTAGTGTTTCATCTATTTGAAAATCCATTTCTTCTGCTCCTGGTAGAAGCATGAGAATTATATTGGTGCCATCTTGTTAAATGTTTGATACTCGGCCTCTGAATAGTGTGGAGCCATGAGACCCCAGACTCTCCAAAGATTTAAGTTTCATTTTGCACACTAAGGCATAATTCATTTCACCTTGCTGTAAGTGTTGACCTGAATGCTGATTTGGGGATTTTAGATGGTTTTATCAATTAAAAAAGGCTGGAACTGCAGAGACAAAATCAATTTGTAGTGAAAAGTGTGACTCTGGAAACAGCTGTACTTCTGCACTGGTGCAGAGATACTGACGAATTCTGTGCTTCACATAGATCGGTGTCTGGTGACTGTTAGGAGTCCTCACCTGCAAACAGAAGTTGTGGATACTTAAGTACCTCCATTTAAAAAATGGCTCACATAAATTGGAGGATTTTTTTCTGTACAATAGCAGTACGGTGCCTTTTGATTGAAGCTCTTCCTGTGAAATACTTTTGCTTTCAAAAGTGCCAACAGCATCCAGGAACTGAAACTGAAAAGATAATTTCAGACTACACCAAGATTTAGGACATTTTGGTAGTTTAAAACTCAATGGCAGTCCCTTCTTGGAAGCCTCTTAGTCCTGGATCATGTTCTTTGACCTAAAATTTCAATTGACATTTGCATTTCTACCTGCAGGGAAGTTCAGACCAATTCCTGCCAACTTCAGGCTCCTTTTGTGTTATTATAGCCATGAAAAAGATCTTTAAGTCTGTGAGGCTTCCTGGTTTGTAAACTAAACTTCATGTTGAGCTCTTTACAGATTTAGAGTCTATTAGTTGTAATAATACCAATTTTTTTTTCTATGCAAATAATATTACTGTCAGGTGCCACTGTTTATGAATACATCCAAACATAAGGGTAATTGTATGAACTTTCCTTTCATTTCCATCATGTTCATGTGGCATTTCATTCTCCTTTATTTTTGCCACAGAGACATGAAAAATACAGTAAAACGAGGCTTGAAGTTTTTGGCTTGAACAAAGTTGTAATAAAACCTATTTTCTGTGCCTTCATTTTTATTTACCAAGGCCATCAACTTTGTTATTGCTAGTGGATTTTTTACAGTTGACATACTTAATCCCTGGACCTCCTAATTCCAACAAAATCAACTTTTTGCATTATAATATAGAATTGTAATAAATGTGAGAACTAATTGGCTTGAAAGAGTGCATTAGGAGTGTACCATCAGGTCATTAATCAGTGTCTGAGTTCCTACAAATTCAAAAAATACTCTGCTGACATGTAAACCACATATGAATAATAAATAGATTGGAGACTGGGCTGCTAAGACAAAACTATCTTCTACTTCTCATCCTGACATTTAAGGAATATGTCAAAAATTAAAAACTCCCTTGTACCAATGATATATTTATTCCGTCAGGACTATCTTAGAATCTCACACTGTTGTCACTTTTCTGATTATGCCAGCCCTTTGCAAGATAAAGCTTCCTGTTTATTATTCTGATCACTTTGGAGCAAAATAAGCCTGTTTATTGCATGTAAAGAATACCCTGCATTTTATTACTGGATTGGTTTTATTTCTTCTATATTTTCAATTCATATTTATTGAATTTTTGATAATCATTTCTTGCATACTTACAGGAGTACAAGATTTTTCTATTTATGAAGTGTTGATTTTTATTTTTTTTCTGCACTTGAATTATTTTTAAACATAAATGGTCCAACAGCCTTTGCTGAGAAGGAGACAGATAAATTTTTGTTATCATGCTGAATACTGTGTAAAAGAAACACTAATTTCTAATCTTGCTCCCTCCTTAAAATTTCTGAGTCAGAAATCCATAGTGTCCTGCCTTTTTTAAAAAAAGTTATTTTGTTTGTTTAAAAAATGTGGATAGGAGTATTCAAGATGCTTCAATGTATTTTTTTTCTTAATTTCCTCACCAGAATTCTTCCACATTTTTCCTTCACCAGAAACTGCACGATAATACTTTTTTTCTAAAAAAATCGCAGTATTTTGTGTTATTTCTATAAAACTCTATTGATTAGTAAGTGGAAGCTGGAGATTAACTTGTGTTTTTTAGCTTCCAGAGTGTTCCAGTTTCTTAGAGGATTTTGGACCTTGAAAAATAATTCTATTGGCTTCCAGAATTAGGGTCATATTGTGCTTGGAGGCAGTTTTAATCCTGTAAATTCACAGAGTTGTAGAATGGCTTCGGTTGGAAAGGACCTTCAAAACCATCCCATTCCAACCCCCTGCCATGGGCAGGGACACCTTCCACTGTCCCAGGTTCCTCCAAGCACCATCCAGCCTGGCTTTGAACACTTCCAGGGATGGGGCATCCAGAACTCTGGACAACCTGTGCCAAGGCCTCAGCACCCTCACAGGAAAGATTGTTCCTAATGCCTAATCTAAACCCACTAAGTTATCATGCAAATGGTGTAAGCAACCAGAGCAAATAAAAAAGAGTTGAAATGAGATTTATGAGGCTGTAAAGCAGCTATAAACCAGCTGTGTCTACTTCTGTGTGACAGCAGTCACTCCCTCCCAGGTTTCTATATCCAGTAAGCAGATACAAATGCTGGATATGTATCATCCATTCTTACTCCTTGGTTTTTATAGAAATAAAACCACCTGTTCACTTGAAGGTAGAGGAGATGGCATTTTTTAAAGTCTGGCAGATGCCCAGATGGGAAAATATAATGTCAGGATGCTGGAAAATATACTTTTAAAAGTACGAGTGTAATTTAGGAGACTAAGGAGGTGAAACTGGACACCACAATTGAGTGCCAAGGCATTAGGTCCTCAAGGAGATGATTGATCATATGTCATTATTTTAGCCTCTAAAATAGCTGATTAAATGGTTTTGATCAGTCACAAATAATAACTAAATAGATACCAATTCTTTTGTTAATAATCATTGGCCTCTGAAAGGCCCATCCAGTTCTTTCAGCACCCTTACAAAACAATATATTTTCCTGTTATAACCTATAACCATGCTCAGAAAATTGCTACTATTTCATCCTACTGTGAGAGCACCAACAGTAGATTAATAATGGGCATGACAAATAATAAGGCACAGTCTGAGAGCTCAATTTAAGATTTGGGATATGTCAGGGTGGTAGGAAAAAATGCAGAACCAGTTGTTATGTAAAATACATATTAGTTTTACTTACTGACTTTCTCCTCACCTTTACTTGTTTGTACCTTGTGGTACTGCAGCTGGAATGATCATTTGGAAAGATTTGAAGGAAAAGAAAGCAGTAGTTTTATACAAAGTGGATTTTCTTTGACTATATTGGAAACAAGTTCTTAAAGACAGGAGTAAGTTTTATGAAGTAAAAAATTGTAAAAGATCCGTGAAGTAAAGACTTCATGGATTTTTGGGGGAGTGGTTAGGGGGAGTGAATCAGCATATTGTCTCAAAATTATCAGGATATGTTAAAAGAAAGAGAAATAGTAATTTAATTTAAATAGCAAAGGAGTAGTTGTTTCCAAAGCACATTCATTTTAGAAGATAGTGAAGATACTTACAAATTTGGCACTAATCAACAGCTTCTGCATGTAAGTTTCCAAAAGGCTGAAGCTTAGAGGTAAAACAATTGCAGAGGAAGTAAAATCAGACAGGATTTTAGGGTAGGATAAAAGGGGATGAACAGATGTTAAACCATAACTCCAGGCAGTGACTAAGCCCCTCACAGCTGCTCACTCACTCCCTGGACTGGGATGGGGGAGAGAATCAGAAGGGCAAAAGTGAGAAAACTTGTGGGTTGAGATAGGGACAGCTTAGCTGGTAAAGCAAAAGCCAAGCACTAACAAAGGAAAACAAGGAATTCACTAATCCCTTCCCATGGCTGGGGAGGTGTTCAGCCATCTCCAGGAGAGCAGGGCCCCCTCACACGAAATGGTGGCATAGGCAGACAAATGACATCACTCCAAATGCCTCCCCTGTCTCCTTTCCTCACCTTTCTATGCTGACCATGACTCCATATGGGCTGGAATATTCCTTAGGTCAGTTGGGGTCAGCTGTCCTGGCTGTGTCCACTCCCAGCTCCTTGTTTACCCCCAGCCTCCTCACTCCCCACCTCAGCTCTGTGTGAGCTCTGATCAGCTATAAATTAAAACATCCCTGTGTTATCAACACTGTTTTGGTCACAAATGCAAAACACAACCCCATACTAACTACTGAAAAGAAAATTAACTCTAGCCCAGTCAAAACAAGCACAACATGAAAATATGCAAAAACCCTTAAAAATAACATGAATTGCTATAAATCCACAAGGATTGGTGTTTTTTCTCACAGATATTGGTACCTTCGTGATAAGACAGTGTTAGTCCATCAGTTTTTGCTAGACAGTTCAAGTAACTCCACTTTCAAGTGGACAAATCTAGTAAACACGTTAGATTGTTTAAATTATCATTTTTAAATTTTAATCCCAGGGTCTTTTCACCATAAGTTTTATCCAACAGGAAAATCTAGCAGTGGAGAAGAAACCCACTAATTCAGACCCTTCAAAGTTTTGAATCCGCTCTTTCCTAGAATCAAGTGGGTGATTAATGTTGACACGAGTCTTCCCATATAATCATCACATCTTGGAAGAGAGCAAGGCAGTTGCACTTATGTTGGAAAGTAAATGACAGAAGAGTTCATCTCTGCTCAGTAGTTTTGTAAAGTATATATGGAATTAACAACAGAATGATAAAGCAAAAGACTTAGGGTTTTAGTTGATGGTGTATATTAGACTGTGGATTAGTTTCTCCTAACCCTGGATCTATTTTTCAGCTATAAAATTCTGTGGATTGAGGCAGGTCATCCATCATTGAAATGCTCATCAGACATGAAACAATTAGAGAGTGACTGTTGTCCTGGAATAATGAGGCGCTGATTGTATGCTTCTGTAGCTGAATAATGAAATACAAAAGAAAGAATAGTGGGTAAAGAGAAAATGAAACATTTCCTAGCACAGCTCAGAGCTGGATTTTGGGTTATGAGCAGCTATGGTAGAAAAGCAAAAGAATTACTTAATATCACTGTAATGTTGCTTTCTTGACCTTCATGCAATGGGAAACCTATTCTTCTAAAGGATTTCTTAATATTGCATTGGGTATTGGTTCTGGAATGCAAACCTGCAGGGACAGCTGTGTGCAATTCAAACCTGAGCATATAGAGATTCATGTCGTTTGGTCTATAGTATAGCCAGAGTTCTGGAAACAAGAGTTATCCTCATTCCTTTTAAAATTCACTTTCAGATAGTGTTGTACTCTGACTCATAAAAATAACCTAATTATTCATGTGGAGGATCTGGGAACTACCTCTGACAGGTACAAACTCAGCCTCTTTGTTTCCTTAAGACCTCAGCACTCTGTCTTCTTCTTCTTCTTTTGTCCTCAATAAATTTTAGTTTCTTTATTTTTTTAATAGAGTATTCCAGTATCATGTGGACAAAAGTCCTATGAATAAGGGTATAGATATTTTTTATTTGGAAATTCCTTGCTTCTTCTAGAATTAAAATACTTAAAAGACTTTCAATATCAATAACAAAAGATTTTCCTAAAAATGTAAATGTGTAACCAGCACCAATGATTATGTCAGATGTTTTAATGTAAATGGCTTGAAAATAAGGCACAATATTTATTAGAGAAGATGGATATATAACAGCTAGTTTTAAGTTTAAATAAGGATAACTCTCACGTGTTATGACTCAAAATTACTGACTAAAGAAAAAAACTTGAGTAAGCAGACTGGAAGCTCAGATTCATGGGATGAATGATGCTGGTTGCACTGATTTAGATTTAAGTTCTTCTGACATAAGGACAAGCACAATGCATATTTCTGAATTCTCTGCACAATGCTCACTACAACACTGAAGCTTTATTATTTCTAAATAAAACTGTAACGACAACAGGATTTTGCTCCTGTTCAAAATGAATCAGCTGGGACAAAAATGTCATTGCTTTTCTACCTTGTCTGATCATTGGTTGATGGCTCCCTGATAGAAACATGTTCTGACCACTCACCTGTGATTTCATTACAAGAAGAAGCCCTCTCTTGTGTGAGAATAAACATGAAACTAAACTTGCAGCATCATGAGCAGATGATTCAATATTTGACCTCTTATTAGGTTTTATGATGTGATAGTGTCTAACCTGCCACAGAACTTCTGGATAGCAGCCTCTCCAGTCTTCCACAAATCTTTGGGAATGTATCATTGTCCGAATCAATATTTTAAAAAGAGATTTATTTATTTATTTATTTATTTATTTATTTATTTATTTATTTATTTATTTATTTATTACTTCATTTGAGGGGTAAAAAAATGAAAGAAAAGAGAGGTTTCCTTGTTGTGAATTCTGGATGGTGAAGATACTTGCAGGGAAGGACACTGATTGCAGACATACGGAGTTTTTAATAAGAAACAGAAATGCCTATTCTAAGGTGGTAGATTCAACTTTCAGGGTCTTGACCCTGATAATAGAAAAATGCTCTGATTTTTTTGTTTGTTTGTTTCCTTTATTTTGCACTGCTACAATCCCATTTTTTTCATGGTCTCTGGGAGCTTTACCCTCAGTCACACCTTGTGCCAGCTGGTAAGAACCCTGTGGCTGTAGGAAAGATTTACTGCCTTAGCTCCTTGGTAAGTGGTTGCTACATGTGCATTACTGCCTTATCTACACAAAATAAAAGTCAGTGATTAAGGCATCTTAGCATTAAGCCATTGATGTCATTAACACTTCTCATTTACTGTGCACTCTGATACTGCACGAAGGCTTCGTGGATAGGGCTCTGGTTGACTTTTTCCTAAGAACACTGGCGGGGGTTTTGGCCGCTGGCCACAAGTCTGAGCTAAAGGCGATGAGCACCACCCGTGATGATCACTGCGGGAAGAGGGGTCCAGTGTGGGACTTGTCTGTTGACCACTTACATCACTGATTTGTGCATCTTTTTCCTTTGCTGCACAAAGAAGGTTTTTAACACTCTCATATCTCAAAGAGGCAATGATGTGACAGGCCATTCATTCCTGTAAAAGAAAGATGATATAAATGCTGGTTTGCTTATTCTTATCCTAATGTTCCATGGAAAAGAAAGAATGTTCTGTTTGCTACATTTCCTGATCTCTCTCTCCAAGAAATTAAATAAATAGCTTATAACCATAGTGTCCTGAAACTGCCCAAAAGAGAATGAAATGTGGTCTATTAAAGAATTAGCTTGTTTTTTTTATGCTTAATTTGGAAAAAAAGTGCACGCTGTCTATCTCTGCCTGGAGTTTGGCGGTACCATCCCACATCACCTGACTGATAAGGTCCAACCTGTATCCCTGGGTCTCAGTCTGCCCAGGAAATTTACCTGACAGCTGAAAAAATTTCATCACTGTGAAGGGATCAGAAACACCATCAAACAGAGGGGCTACTTTGTACTTTCTTCTTGTCGTAAGTTTTTATTTTCATTTTTTTTTTCCTGCCTGTCTGCCATGAAAATATTTAGTTCTGAAATAAATAACTTTAAGCAGGAAGCTTAATTTATTTACATTTCCAATATACAAACAACTTTAAAAACATTTATCTAAAAGAAATTCTGGTTTCTTCTTTCAGAGGGCTTCTGGTAGCCCAGTTTCATTTCTAAAACCAGTGAGGAGAATGCAGTAACTTTTGCAAGAAATCCCAGGGTCCATATCACCAACTCTTACTTAGCCAAAAAAAACCCACAGCCCTTTTAATTTTGCATTTGAAAGGTTTGTTCTCAAAGCAAGATGCTTTGATTCTTGTATGAGCACAAGTACCATTCCTGCTGTTAACATTCAGAGATAGCTTTTGCCATCTGAAGACGCTTCTTTGGGCTTCTGCTCAAAATTTCCTGTAGAACTGTCACCCAAGTTCTTCTAAGATCACAATGCTTATAAATATTGAGACAAAATGACAAGGCATGCCTGGCTTGCTCCATTAGGACCCTGCTAAGTGGCTTTTAAAGAAGTCATTTTGAGGTCATTTGTGGTTCAAGGCATGTCTAAGCTGATAATTGCTGCAACTGGGGATGATATGTCTGGTGAAAACCGTGTGCTCGTGACTTTTCTGGGGTGTCTGATACTGGTAACAGACGAAGGAAAAACATCTAACCTAGACTGACCAATCATTGAAATTGTTGATAATTTTCCTTGCTATTCGGGATTGTTATATAATAAGAATGATAATCTTATATGTTTTATGAATTCAAGTGATAATTACTTCCCCCCCACTCTTACCATATATTTCACAGCATCCTTCTTTCAGTATCTGGGATTCAATTAGATTTTTTAAAAGTATTTCTCTTAATTTTGAATGGGAATTATTCAAAGCTGCATCAGGAGAGATTCATAACTTGATATTAGGAAACAATTCTTTGCTGAGAGATTGAGTCAAACACTGGGACAGTCTTCCTGGAGAGGTGATCGATGTCTCTGGCATGTCAGTGTTTGAAGTATTTGGACAAGGTGCTTAAAAGGATTAATCTTTTGGTCAGCTCTGACTTGGTCAGTCTGTTGGACTAGATGATTGTTTTAGGTTCCTTCCCAAAGAACTGAACTATTCTACTCTATCGTATCCTATTCTAGCCTATCCTATCCCATCCTATTGTTTTTTGGTTGGTTTTTTCCTTCAAAATGAGTGTTGAGATACATTTGAACAAATACAAAAGCAAAACATGTCAGGATGGTATTTCTGAAGAGTGTTTTCTCGACCATTTTGAAATAGAATATTCTGTTTCTGAAATGATACATTCTCAGGTAAAATAGCTTCTGCCTTTTGTTCAGTCTGAGTTTATGTGTTGATGACTGGAATGTTAATGCAATAATTTACAGTTGCATTATCTTTGTGGCTGTGTATTATAATAACTTAATGGAGCAGAAATGCATTGCAGATGGACAGATAAAGACTGCCTGGGAAAATTAGAGAGAAGGGAAGTGGAATGTCTTTGAGTAGAGACTGTACTGTACTGGAAGGTAGATTGGTCCTGAATATTAATGTAAGTAGGAGGTGGTTTTAACCATATTTCTTTCTATATTCTGTGCTTCACAAATGACTTTGTAAAGATATGTGTTAGGTAAAGACAGTATGACAGTTGTGAGTATAAATAAGATGGGGAGTTTTCATTTATTAGTAATTCACACAGACACAGTTATTGGCTCCTGTTTTTCTTACATTCAGAAAGACAGAATTTTCCCTTTTGCTTTGTTTTTGCTTAAATTTTGTTTATGTTTATTGTTGTTGTTGGTTTTGTGTGCATGTTTTTGTTCTCGTTGTTTGTTTGTTTTCCCCAAAGTGTGTTGTTGGATCTTTATCTTCTGCTAAGGCATTTACAAGACAGGCAGGTGCAACATTAATTTAACATCATGTCTGCCAGGATGACGCTGCAAAGACTGGACAGCGACTGCTGTCAGTTCTTGGAAGTGCCATGTCAGGGAGAAAAGGAATGGAATATGACAAATAAAGGTCATAAGTGGCTTTAATAGACTAAATTGGGGTAGAAGACTGTCATGGTTTAACCCTGGCCAAACATGAGGCGCACAGGGCAGCTGCTCACTCATTCCCTCCCCTGCCACAGTTGGGCAGAGGAGGGAAGGAGAAAGGGAAAAAAAAAAATAACACAAGGGTCCATGAGCTGAGATAAGGAACTGGGAGAAAATGCTCCAAAGACAAAACAGGCTCACTTAAGTTGCAAAGTGAAATTTTTTACTACCAGAGTTAGAAGGAGGATATGAGAAGTAAAACTAAACCTTTAAAAGACACCGCTCTTTTTCCCTCCCACCCCCTCCCTCCCTCCCACCAACCGTGCGAGGGGGGCAGGGTGTGGGGATTCAGGTCAGTCCATTTCCAGGATCTTCTTCCCCTGCTTAGGGAGAGGAGGTTTTTTCCCTGCATTTGCCGTGGGGTCCCTCCCACAAGAGAAAGTTCTCTATGAACTTCTATAGTGTGGGTTTACTCATCCACGGGATGCAGTCCTCCAAGGACAAACTGCTCCAGCATGGGAGCAGGGGGCCCCTCTCTCTCCAGCCGGGTCTCCCACCTGGACTGCAGTTTCCTCCGACATCCACCCGCTTCAGCGTGGTCACCTCCTTCACGAACTGCGGGACTTTTATCTCAGTCTCTGTCTCTCACTGGGCTGCATCTGCTACAGCTTCTCTTGGCATATACAGCTCCTGTGGCTTCTTCTGGCATCCATGGCTACTGCGGCTTCCGACATCTCCCCGCTCTAATGTTGGCACCTCGCCCACGGACTGCGGGTGGCTCTGCATCCCTCATGGACCCCATGGACTGCAGGGGGGACACCCCGCCTCACCATGGGCTCACCACGGCTTGTAGAGGAATCACAGCTCCAGTACCTGGAGTACCTCCTCCCCCTCCTTCTCCACTGACCTTGGTGTCTCCATGTTGTTTTCCCTCACATGTTCTCACATCCTCCTCCTTCTCTAACTAAAGGCAGCTGCGTGCACACTTTGTTTTGATTTTTCCTTAAATATGTCATCACAGAGGCGTAACCAACCTTTCTAATTGGCCCAGACATGGCCAGTGGCATGTCCATCATCTTCAGAGCCATCAGAGATTGGCTCTGCTGGAAATGGTGAAGAATTCCAGAAGCTTCTCACAGGAGCCATCTCTGTAGCCCCCTCCCCACTACTAAAACTACAACAAACACAAAGGGGAAAAAATATCCTGATAGATCTATTGTTAGAATGGCAGCTACAAATCTCAGCTACACAATGAGGGAGTGGACTTGTTAGGTTCTCTATACAGAGACATGTCTCAAGACCATCTTTCAGGGTGGAAGATAAAGAAAGACACAGAAGTTAAACAACTTGCACAAAATCAAAAATTTGGTAGAAAATATTTGTTATGAGAAAGACAGGACACAGTTGATTTGTGATATAATAGAAATCAAGTAGAGAACAGAATTTAGGTTTCTGAATTTCTCTCTAACATTCCACTAATTTATATCTCCATGTATTAATTAATTGCTATGTGTAGAACAGTTGCTACATTTATTTCCATCAAGTCATGATTTGCTAAGAATTCAAGACCTTCTCCAAACTCTAAGCATATTTCCTTATATTTATGCAAACAGCAAAATCAAATAGTTGTGTAATATATTCACTCAAAATTTACTTTAATAAATATCCCATGGAGCCTGTTTCACAGTCACCTTGAGAAGTTTGTGGAATTCCCACTGACACTGTTTTTTAGCATTAAATAATCGGTCTTAATAACCAGCTATTGACTCTAACATCTCCTGGATTTTTTGGTCATTAAGGAAGGATAAATGATCATAGGAGATACATGAGAAGGTTTGATTGACTCACGGGCAGTGAGGATGGGCCATTTAAAAGACAAAGAATTGTATGTTGTGGTATTCTTATCCATGTCCAGTTTGAATAACTTACAATACTTCCTCTTATAGCTCAACAACATTAAGTTTCACACTAAGATAGAGTATTCACACAGATGTGCTGAGTTTCCTAATGGAAAAAAAGAAGTTATTTTAATTTCTCTCTAAGTGATGGGTAGGGCGCACTCCAGGGCTTGTCTGCGGTTTAAGGTAATCTTAGAAAGCATTGGTTTGACAAATTTTCTTTTAGAGAAAACACTTGTCCTATGGCTGTGAGCAAATATTTTAATAATTTGAGGAATAGGAAATGAATAAATGTCAAGTGAATTCCACTGCTGAAGTGGTAAATTAGAGAAAAATTAATAATTATAGTGAGGAGTTTTCTTTCCATTAGTGGATCTCAGCAATTACTTCTATGGCTAAAGAAAACTCACATATGAATTTTGGGGCTGAAGAACATGTTGTGCTCCAAGAAGTATTGAGAGTTGGTCATCATTTGAATGAAATATCCTCTGAATTGCTTTATAACAAGTGAATGTGGCAGTCGTGCTCTTTCTACCAGTGGGACATTTCAAGATTTAACCAACTTGGCATAGAGAGAAAAGTAGATCTCAGATTTTGTTCCTGGAGTTTACTGCACAGGCCAGAGTACAAATATCATCAAGATGGGTAATAAATGGTTAATCAGCTTCCTGGGATACCAGAGGAGAGGAGGCCTGAGGAATTAAAAGGTGTTATATGAGATTTTGAAATTAAGCAGAAAATTATAAACAACCACTTCTGGGAATTGAAGATCTAGGTTAAGTCTTCTGTACAAAGCCTTTGTCCTGCTCCTGATACTAAGACAAAAAAGAAAATTATTGCAGGAAGAACAAAAAATCTCTGAGGAATCAGGTTTATTTTTGGTGCAATTTTTCTAATCCAGAAAATTATGCCATAAAAGGGACGACTTTCACCTCTATGCCAAGAGAAGGTGAGATTCTTATAAGAAGATCACCACATGTATAAGGAAGTTTATTTAGCTTTAGAATTTGTCTTGTAGACTTTTCTGGATTCTATATATTTGGATGATGTAATTAATTAGCAGAAATAGCATTCATTTAAATATATAGTGGCCAAAGTATATATAAATAACAATATATCTTTGATATCACTGAAAGCACATGCTAGTCTCTCTTACTCAGCATAGGTTCAAGTAACAGGAGAAAGTGAACCAAATTTAGAAAAGAAAAGTATAAAATTAAACAGTGGCTGCCACAGAGGTTTTCTATCATCATAAATTAAAAAATACTCATAGGTGTTTCTCTGGCATATTAAGGCAGTATTTAGAGGTTTTTTCAGGGGAACAGTGGTGAACAATTGGATTGTGCATAATTTGGTGGTTTTTTCCTATTATTATTATTATTATTATTACTATTTTCATTTTCATTATCATTATCATTATTCTTTAGCATTATTATTGTATTTTACTTTTTTTCAATTATTAAACTGTTCTTATCTCAACATTCAAGTTTTACTTCAATTCTCCTCCCCATTCCATGTGGGTGGGCAGGAAGAGAAGGGGTGGTTGAGCAAGTGGCTGTGTGGTGTCTCATCTCCAGCCGGGCTTTAGGCCACAATACATCCATGTATTATAAACGTCAGCTGTAATTAATAGATGGAAACACTGGTTTGTTTGGTCCCAGCTCACTGCTGGGTGCTGCTGGTAGCTGATAAAGAAACTGACTTTCTCACCTCTAGTGAGAGAAAAGATAAAAAGGGACAGTTCAAACCTGAAGCAAGTGAGAGATTCTGCTCACTTGCAGTTTTCTAATGGCCCCCAGTTCATTCCCCCTCATTGCAATATTTTGTTAAATGAAATCTATATTTAGTCCTAAAGGGTTTTTTGTTTTATTCTTTTTTTTTTTTTTTTGATTGATTGTCTGGGCTTTTTGCACTGTTCATTTTGAGATTCAGTGCTAAATCCTGTCACATTTTCTATTTCAGAAGGCCATAAAAGACAGGGTACAGAAGTATACAGTGAAGAATGAGAATTAGCTTTATGCAGGGACTGGTTATTCCAGAGCAGAATTTACTAATATCCTTTGTATGATGCTAAGCCCAGACTTGTCTTGAGGCTCAGCTATGCAAAGTACTTGAAATCCATGGCAATAAACAATCCATTTCTGCTGCTAAACAAACTATTGGAAATACCACTCTGTGATGGCTGACTGGAATAGAGAATTTGGGAACAGGATCTGTTTCATCTGTTTGTTGATTATAAAATATATCTCTCTACAGCTGAGCTGGCTGTTTAGGTTTCCACAATAGTCAGTGGAGCCTAATCAATACAGTCAATAGAGTTTAATGTGATTAATTTGGACAAATGTGTTTATTTTAGGGTGAGATAAACTTCTCAGACCTCAATTCTGTTGAGTTTATTGACTAGTTCCCCACAGACTCAAAAAAGAAACTCAGAGTAATTTGATCAGATGTCTCAACATCGAAGAAATCCATGGGTAGTTAAATGAACCCTGGAGTTTGTGATGTTTATAATCACAGAACTCATAATATTTCACAGGCAGGTCTTCTGAATTGCAAAATAAAGATTTCTGCTTTGGAATTGTGCTAGTTCTGGCATGATAAATAATTGACAACATGCCCTCCCTCTCCACCCCCCC
>VYZT01052349.1:0-10207 GCA_013400735.1 Pomatostomus ruficeps
GCCTCCCTCTCTCAGGCATCAAATGGTGAGGGGTTTTTTTTTCCCCCCCATGATGTTGCCTAGGAAATCTGGGACTTACCAGGCAGGAATTTTAGGTCTTCTCTTACTGATTCGTTTACATTGTGTCATTTTTGAAATTGTGATGCTTTTTTGGGCATGTCCTTCAGGCCCTTAGATTAGTTTTTGGGACTCATTCAATTTTTTGTGCTTTCGAGAGGCTGATGCAGCATGAAATACAATTTTTTGACTCTGGACGTGAGCAGACAAGTGTTCTCTACTGAGAGTGTTTAGATTATAATAAAATAAAACAGTTATGATTTGTGATGCCTACAAATACAGATATTTCTGTTTCCTACTTGCAGATCTTACTATGACACACCAGCTTTTAAGCAGGCTGAAGTTGCTGTTGTTATATCATGTGTAGAATCATTAAAAAGTACTTTTGACTGAACTGTGGAAGAAGTGGAGAATTGCAGGTTGTTTTGCTCCATGTCAGTTAGATCCAAAGACTTGTCTTGCTGAGAAACTTGCACACTTTAGGCCAGAGTGAAATTCTTAGGCTAATAAAACCTTTCTAGTTTAAATTTTGCATATATGCAGAATATATTTAGAATTAGAAGGTAATATGCTGCTAAACTACACCAGAGGTTGTAGGCCACATTGCATAGTGATGTTACTTAAAGCTTTCAGCTTTATAACTATTCATTCTTATTTATTCTGGTGCAATTTTCCCTAATATCCATGAGGAGTTTTGGATAAAGGCTGAATAACTTAAAAAAAAAAAAAAAAAAGGGGGAGAGAATTTAAGAACACCCAGCTGCTCCTTTCCTTTCAGACACTGAGCAGCAAACTGAGGTTTTGCCATGCAAAAGCAAGTTTGAGCCCTGCAAAGCTGTACTTAACTCTGGATAGTGTGTGTTTCACACTTCTGTGTGCTACATGCTCAGGTATTGTGACACATTCGAAACAAATTACACCGAATCACTGACAGAAATGTTTGATAGCTACAATGTGCTTAAAACTGCGAATTGTTTGTCCTTGAACATGTTGTGTGAAGTATCTTAAAACAGTTCTGCTTGGGAACAGACGGTATTACCAGGCAGGAATCCAGAGAGGAATAAAAAAATATGTTAACTCTGGCCATTTTCCCAAGGGAGCAGTCCTTTTTTTTTCCCTTGTGAGCATGGAAGACAAGTCTGTGGTGATACAAAATGTATTTCCACCAAATAAAAAAAAATAAAATCTGGTGCTTTGAGTTCTGTCACTACAGCAGTAAGTTGTTTGCTTGTAGTTTTCTTTGTTTTATTTTTTTTTTTGTTAATTAGATAACAAACTAAGATTGGGAACTGAGAGACACATGCACACTCTGTTAAGGCTGTGAATAGTGTTGAACTAACAGGTCTTGATCTCATTAGAGAATTACTGTTTATAATGAATGTTTCAACAAAACAAGTTAGTTGAGTATTGTTTTAATCTTTTCCAGGATCAAACATGAATCGCTGTGGATTCAGAGGCTCTTCATATTTAGGGATGCCATTCAATCCCTCCAAGGTCAGTTAAGAATGTGTTTGTGAAATGTTTTCAATTAGGCAATAAATGATCTTGTGTCTTTTTTATACTATTAACTGCATAATTACAGAATGTCTGGAAGGCAGGGAGTTTTGTACTGTTTATACTGAAATATTTGCAGAACTTTTAAGAAATGTGCATAAGAAGCATACTAAAATGATACAAATAACTTCAATTCTCACAGCAGTGAAGAAATTGACGTAAAAATTGTGGCTTATCTCAGTGCAGTCTCCTCCTTCTCTGGTCTTCTACTAACAAAGGAAAACTTCTTTAGCTGAAGAGATGTGGTGAAGTGGCAAAGGGCAGAATAGCCCTAATTAAGTGGTGCAGAACACGCGCAGTTCTTTTGTATCACAGAATGGTTCAGGCTGGATGGGGCTCTAAAGATCATCTAGCTCCTGTCCCCTTGCCACAGGCAGGGACACCTTCCACTAGACCAGATTGCTCAGGACCTCATCCAGCTTGGCCTTGGATGCTTCCAGGCATGGGGATTCCACAACTCTGGACAATCTGTTCCAATGCCTCAACACCCTCACAGTAAAGAATTTCTTTCTAATACATGGTCTAAACCTGCCCTCTTTCAGTTTGAAGCCATTCCCCGTTGTCCTGTCACTGCACACTCTTGTAAAAAGTCTCTCTCCATCTTTCTTGCAGGGTCTCTTCATAAACTGGAAGGCCACAATTAGGTCACCTCAAAGCCTCTTTTCCACACTGACAAATCCCAACTCTTGTAGCCTTTTCTTATAGGAAAGGTGCTCCAGACCTCTAATGAACTTAGTGGCCTCCTCTGGATGTGTTCCAACAGGTTCCCATCCTTCCTGTGCTGAGGACCCCAAGTCTCACACAGCATTTCACATGTGCTCTCACCAGAGCAGAGCGGCAGAATCCCCTCCCTCCCCTGCTGCCCACGCTGCTTTGGATGCAGCCCAGGACACGTTTGGCTCTCTGGGCTGTCAGTGCACATTGCTGGGCCGTATCAAGCCTCTGATCCACCAGAGCCCCCAAGTCCATTGCTGTCCATGACTTCTCTTCTTCTCCCAGTCTGGAGTTGTCCTGACCCAGGTGTAGCACCTTGCACTGGCTCTTGTTGAATCTCATGAGGTTCCCATGACCCACCTCTGGAGCTTGTCCAGGTCCATTGAAAAGGGTGAATCCCATCTGATGCCAATGTGTCTGGTGCCACGTAGGCCATCCCATTCTCAAAAAACCACCTAAAATCTTGGCAGTGACACCAGCCACAGAGCCACGTATTAATAGATTGGGCCTGACTGTTTCTTCCAAAGTCAGTGTCTGGAACTGGTATTTCTCTTCCTATTTGATTGCACCTGATACCCACCCAGACTTAGGCAAGGCTCTGTTCATCCTCTTTGTCGTGACCATAAGAGAGGAGGCTTTGAAGCCCAGTGAACTGAGGTTCAAGAGAGTTAAACTTTCATATGAAAAGAAAGTGCCTTTAATAAAAGAGAGAAAGGAGGCGAGTTTAGTGCTCTCACAGATTTTTCATCCACTTTTCAGTGAGATTTGATTCTTCACTCCAAAACACAGGGCAGAACTGCTGTACTTCTTTCACAGTCCTTCCTGCACACTGGCCTCTACTTCCCCTTTCCAGCTGTATCACATCTTTAGCAGCTCTACAGTGTAGTACATTAAATCCGTGCATACTTTTGGAAACCTTTTTCAAATCCTCCCCAGCATATGAAGCTAGAAGAGATGATTCTGGATGTAGTTCTGAGATCTTTTAAAGGGCCATGAAGACAAAAAGTCTCTTAAAATTGGCAAAGCGTTGTTTTTCCCCTCCCAGCACTTTCAGGTGTTTCAGTTTAGTCCTCAGCTTCCAACAGGAAGATAATTCATACTGAAATATTATCTTTACTGGAAATGGGTTGTAGTCCATTGGTGTCTTAGCATGTGTTGGCCAGTATACAGATGGGATAAAGGGGTGGAATCATGTAACCTGTGGAAATTAGGTACAAGGTCACTATCTCCAGAAAATTGTTTGCACGTGGATGTGGTTTTTATTCAAGTATTGCAGTACTTCTTTCGTTGTGTCTGCATTTGAGGGATTGCATCTGCTTGATTTATTGGCAGAGAAAGGTTTAAAGCATTTCCAGCACTGTTGCCTGGAATGTTCTGAAATAACTCAGGAAAAAAGGCTTGGAAATTCACTGCCATGACTCTGAGATACGTTTCTGGTCACATCATTTTTGTTTATTCATTATTTAAAAATGTTCTGTTAAATCTGCCTTGAAAAATATTTTTTGAAAAAGCCTGTAAGTGTTTTGAATTTGCATTGACATTTGCTACTACATTTGTATTACATGCCACTGCAGTGATTTCATTCCTGAACTCTGAGAAAGTGCTATACCAGAGGTGGCCAAATCTATTCAGTCACTAGGAACACTTCGAAATAATAGAAAAAAGCAAGGGTAGTGTTAGAACCTCCAACTTTACTAAATGTTTCAAGCATGGGTCGTTCGGGTTTGGTTTGGGAGTTTGTCCTGGTATTTCAAAGACAGGTATCTGCTAAAGAAGGCAGAAGCCTCCTTTAGAATAGGAGAATGTAACCCCCTTCCCTCCGAATTGGCAAAGGTTTGGAATCAAGGGGCTTTCAGGCAATGGTATGAGAAAAGAGGAATAACAGTCCTTTACTAATATATTGGGACAGACAAAACAACAACAATAGTAACCACAACAAAGAGCACACAAACCCACGGACAGTCTCTTCCGCTTTGTTGGCAATTCCCCTTTGATGAAGTCACAGTCACAGCTGGCAGGGGCACTGGTGCTCCTGGTGCGCAGGGAGGGTGTGATGACTCCCCTGAGAGGGGAAGAAAGGGGCTCGGGAACCCCGAGTTTCCTTCCCTCGAGACACTGGAGCAGGCGATGGAGAGTTAGTAGAAAACACGCAGCTCTGATGGAGTCACGGTCACAGCCAGTCGGGGAGCAAGGATAGNGAGCAAGGATAGAAGCACCCAGTGGAGACGGAAGCCTGCAGTGATGGCAGATCCTCCCTAGAGCTCCAGCAGCTTCTGTCTCTCTCCTCTGGATGTCCAGCAGCAAAGAAGAGTACCCTCCAGCTCTGCTTGGCTCTCTTTTAACTTGTCCCCAGTCCCAGTATCCCTGCCCCACTCCGAGGGGAAACAATCCCAGCTATCAGAGAGTCCAGATAAGGGCTAGCCAGCCACACCCATCTCAGAGTCACCTCTTTGGCCCATCTTAATCACCCCCCATTATGGCTTTCCAGTAACTAATCACTGGCCCATTATACCCTCCAGCAAGTAGAATGGGGAAAAATTCCAACACAGAGCTAAACAAAAAAGAAAAGTATTCCAAACCCTGACAGAGTTGTAGTGTTTTAGCTGTTGCCTTTGTGGTGTTTGATCGTAGTGTCTTTGCAACTTTTTGGGACAGAAGCAAAGGTGAACCGAAAAAAAAGCGCATGTCCACTTCACCAGCTGACAACACAGCCCTCACAAACTGTAACAGTCTTGATTGTGAGCAAAGGCTGAGAGTGACTCCTCTATCATCACACTTAAAACCTTAATTTTAGAATTAGAAAATAATTATATACTGAAATGGTACCAGATTTCTCTGATCTAGTGTTATTGAAGTTTAAACTGGTTTTTAATTTAGGGGTGAACAGTCTCTTCAAAGCTTCCAATGGGCCTGTGTTTAAAGTGTTGTGAATCAGTTTTCGGGCTAAATTGAAAGCCAATAGCTGTAACTTTTATGTAAGATTGTGGTAATTAACATATGCTTTCAATTGGGGGGAAAAAAGATTTATTTTGTGTTTCTGACACAACATTGTATTTTCTCAAGGCTGTAACACTGATACTGGTGAAAGATGAATAGTTAAAAATATTTTGCAGAGTGAATCACAGAGAAGATAACAGTAATTAGAATATAAAAGTAAATGTAAGATAAAAGTAAATACTATAAAGACCTCAGTAAGCCTGGGCCAAAATATCTCTATTATGTATTTTTTATTTTAAGCAAACATCTCTGTATTATATTTTTAGTGGTCGTGTGCAACGTGGTCTACTGAAAAGTGTCTCCGGACATAAGGCAGAGGAGGTGCAGCTCTCAGCACTCACTCTCCTGTTCTTCTTCTCTGTTACATAGTTTTTTCAGTGCTGCTGAAGCTATTTTACCTTGTTTTCTGCCTCCCTTTCCCAACTCTCTTTGATTCCCTTGTGTGAGAGCAGTCTCTTGCTGTCTGGTGGGTCATAACAATTTTTCTCCCAGATTCTTACGAGAAGCAAATTAAATTTGGGGTTATACTGCTTTTTCCTTGTGTTTTTAGCATGTATTACAAAATAAGAATTGCAACTGATTAAGCAATAATGCTAGTAAAATAGAATTTAAAAATCTTATCTCTACTACTCAGTATTGAAATAGCTTTTATTCTGTTTAAAATAGTTATCTTCCAGTTGTACCAAACTGAAGCATCCCAAGTATGCAAAGTCATCTTGTTACGTGTGGTCTCTGTTTTCATGAAGTGGTACAGTCCAGGATAGGTCTGTAAAAATACCATAAGGAAAAATAATAATTTTAGCATAGCCCTCACTCATTTCTATGATTTGTATTGTGGGATCAGTCAGCATTTAACTATCATTTTAGCTTCTCAGTTGACATTCAGTGATCCTTGTGAGTCCCTTACCACTTAGAATATTTTATGTTTCTGTGATTATTTGGTATATAAAGACTTTGTTTAAACTCTATTTTAAAATAGAGGTGAAAGTAGTTAAGTGGCTAATTTGGTATTTCTTCAATTGACGGGGAGATTACCAATAATCTCTCGCAGTGCTTTCTACTTGTAGATCATTGTGTTGTAAAATCTTTGCTGAGGGGAGCTCCAGATAGAGGTTTGGCTGTTTAAGAGTGCTTACCCAGCTGCCAGGAAGTTAATGCCCAGTGGTGTGTCAGGACAAACTTAGGTACCGTTGAGGACATCCCATCTTTTTGCTTAACAGTTGCACAAATACAGCTCTTGGCAAAGCTTTTTTCCAAAGCTTCCTGCTGACCAAGTGTTTGGAAGGGTAGCAGAGTTATGCAGTAGCTTAGTTTGATGAGGAAGGCTGAGCAGAGTTCAGCGAGGAAAGCTGAGCAGGACACCCAAAATGGGTGAAGGAAAAAGTAATTTGTTTACTTCTTGACTAAAAAAACCAAAAATAAATCTTTGCTGTAGTAGAAGATCTTGTGCTGTTTCAATATTTTTACATTTTTCCTCCTTTTTCTAGGGTCCAGGTGTACCTCATCCCTATGATAGTGGGCACATAGCAATGACTTACACAGGACTATCATGTCTGGTTATTCTTGGAGATGATTTAAGTCGAGTAAATAAAGATGCCATACTGGTGGGTCTGAGAGCTCTCCAGCTGGAGGATGGAAGGTAAAAGATATTTTATATTCTGCAACTCTCACAATGCACATGTGGAATGAAACATAAGAAACAGGTTTTTTATATAGTAGCTGTAATCTTTTTGTTCTATTAGAAAATAGTTTGATTGGTAATTGTATCAGTCATAGAACCTACGCCAGAGTGTGTGCTGGCTTCTTGCAAGGAGTTAAGTCCTCAGAGGATACTAACTGGCTCTTTGAATCAAATGGAGGCTTGTCAAGCAGCAAATCATAGAAGAAACAATTAAAGGTTTATTTATTGTCACAGGTTATTCAACCTTTTACCTGTTTTTGAATATAGTAAAATCATTTAGGTCGAAAAAGACCCTTAAGATCATTGAGTCCAACCGTTAACCCAGCACTGCCAAGTCCAGCACTAAACCATGTCCCTAAGCACCCCATCTACATGTCTTCTAAATACCTACAGCCTTGGTGACTCCAGTGTTTCCCTGGGCAGTCTGTTCCAGTGCTAGACAACCCTTCTGATGAAGAAATTTTTCCCAATACCTAATTTAAACCTCTCCTGATGCAACTGGAGGCCTTTTGCTCTGTCCCACTTGGGAGAGGAGACCAACCCCCACCTTGCCACAGCCTCCTTTCAGGTGGCTCCAGAGAGTGATAAGGTGTCCTGCTCTCAGTGTTCTTGTCTCCAGGCTGAACTCTCCAAGCCTCCTCAGCTGTTCCAAACCCTTCCCCAGCTCCACTGCCCTTCTCTGGACACTCCCTAGCACCTCAAGGTCTTCCTTGTTGGGAGGGGCCTGAGGCGTGGCCTCACCAGTGCCCAGTACAGGGGGACGGTCACTGCCTTGTCCTGCTGGCCACTTCCTGATACAAACACACAAATCAGGGCATCCATCATGACCTTAGGAGTCTCTGTTACTGTGGCAAAATAACCCAGATACAGTAACTTGAAAATGTTCATAGAGTTTGGTGAGATTGTAACAATAAGAAATGAAAAACTGTATTAGAAGTGGTAGTATTAGCAATTACCTTTATATATACATGGGAAACTGGTCCTGAAGTTGCTGTAAAGAAAGAAAGCCTTGCAAGCTATTAGGATTTCCTAGGAAGCCAAAGAGTTCTGCCCAAAAGAGTAAATAGTAAAATGATAAGTCATATATCTGTATGTACGGTAATAAGTGAAAGACATAAGCATAAACATTTTGGAATAAATAAACACTAGGGTCATTCCATTCCTGGAAACAGTTACCCAAGCCCCTAAATATTAATAGTTCTATTCATTTTCCTTGACTTAGAATCACATCCTCTAAAAAGAAAATCCAGTGTAGCTTTGGGTTATATTTATGAGACTACTGTAAACTAATCTTTAAAGAAAACACTGCAATTCCTTGAACTGCATTTCGTATTTTCTGGTGTAACAGGCAACACAGTGTCTAAAGACAGAAATGTTTCTTTCAGTTTCTGTGCAGTGCTGGAAGGAAGTGAGAATGATATGAGGTTTGTGTACTGTGCTTCCTGTATCTGCTACATGCTCGATAACTGGTCAGGCATGGATATGAAGAAAGCAATAGACTACATTAGAAGAAGTATGGTGAGTGTTTGCAAACTGTTGTTTCTTTCTATGCTTTAAGGTTTGTAGCTTTTTTCCTTAACTTTGGCTAAAAAAATCCCTGTCCAAACTGAAGCAATACAGTAATTTCTTTATTTTTCTTCCTACTTGAGTGAGTTGAAAATTCCAAAGTACATTGGTTGTTTGAATTTGTGTTTTCATTAGAATGTGTGTGCTAGCAAGATAATTTTATTTGGTGTGTTTGTTCACTGCAAATTAAATAAAAGATCCTCTTATTTAAAATAATTTAAAAATTGAGAGCAAGTTCTTGAAAACTGAGGTATGATGTTTATGAACTTAGAAAAAGTGCATAAAGCACTGTATCAATAAAATCCTCTCATTTCATTGAGCTGTAGTTCTGCTTTTTAGAAGATATACAGATTCAAATAAACTAATTATTGACATCAGCTCATGCTTAAGTGTTTCCAGTCCTGCACTTCATTATTTATTTATTAGATACTTGGAATGGAGAAAAGTATTCATGAGTATATACATGGGTTTTTTCTGTGTCTGTGCGAGCTGTCTTCATATTTGGTTGGACTAAAAGAGCTTTCCCTTTTTTTTTTTGCATGATGTTTCATTAGTTTAACTGAGTTACGTTTTCCAAGATTGAAATGCAGTTTTTTAAAGAAGCTGAGCAAGGTTGAAAATTGCAGTTCCCTGAGTGTGAGTAAACACAGAGTAAACTCTTGTGCTCTGTAAAGAAGACCCAAATTTGTGATGACACACAACTTCTGTTGTAAACGAGTATTTTCAGTAGTTGCTGCCAGCAGCGAGATTGTAAGATTTATGTGAGAAACAAGTTTAAAAAAAGACTTTAAAATCTCCTGTGTCAGACCAAATTGGTTTTTATTTGTTGTTTATTTTTAAAGGGGATAGTTGGGTGCCTTACTATTTCTTACTGTGCATCTCAAGAAGCTTTCTGGCACCCTGCCACAGTCCTGGACAGACTGAGGGGATCAAGGCCAGGGCTCGGTCTTACAAGGATATGGACCTGCAGTTTGTTCACACCCTAGGAGCGCCTTTTATCCCCTTTTCCCGTCTGTTTTCCCTTACTTGTTCTTCCCCAGTTTGCTTTGATATTTCCCTTTCTTATCATTGGTCCTTTCCCTGGCCATTCCATGTTAAGTTGTGCACACCCCTGCATCTCCCAGAAAACATTCCATAATAAGGGGGGGGTGTCTATACAATCCTGGAATCTTCCTCCCCTGCATCCCGTAAGAGCCCTTCTCCAACAGTTGGTAGCTCACCTTACTTAGCATGAGTTCTCAGGATGAGAATATCCCTGCTGAATCCTCTCAGTGGGTTTCACCCAAGGACAGTGATTTATCCATTCTGCTTTCACAGTCTGAGGGAGGAGCTTAGGCTGAGTGCTCGCTTTTACTGATTAGGTCAGGAGGATTCTTCCTCCTCTTCGGACATTTGTGTTCACTGAGACCAGTCTTTAGCAGATAGCCTAGCAAAGATACAACAGGAGAATCAAATATAACAAAAGAACAGAAAGCAAAACCCAAGGGCAAAATCCTCATTGTAGTTCTGTACATCACATTGTCTGTTAGTTAACCTTGTGAACATCTGAGTGCAGTTTTGGTCCCAAAGGAAATGGTGGAACTAGGAAGGGGACAAAGAAAGTTGAGTTGAACTGTACAAGTGTTGTGGTTTTAGTAG
>VYZT01052358.1:0-37754 GCA_013400735.1 Pomatostomus ruficeps
TTTTCCCGCAGTTTTCGGTGACGGAGGGACAGGGGACAGTGAGGGGACAATGCCACCATCCCTCCCGAGTGCCATGGGAAGCCTCCCCAGGTGATGTGTCCAGCACTGTGGGGTCAATATTCCACTGGGGCTGCTGGCTGCCTGTTCCCACCCCTGCTCACCCCAGAGGGGCTCTCGCTCCGTGGCAGAGCAGGGGGAGCCCCAGGGCCGCTGTTTCTGCCCTGGATGGGGGCAGCACGGCCAGGACACGGATCCTGCCTGGCAGTGGGGTCAGGATCGGGATCAGGACCATGATCAGGATCATTCAATCCCACTGGTGCAGGTAGGGCACTGGCCGTGCCAGGAGGGACTGTGGGACCTGCTGCTGAGAGGCTTTTCCATGTCCTGTCACTGGGAGCTGCTCTTCCCACCTTCCTGTGCTTCCCGGGGATTATTTTCCACGAGGGAGCAACCCACAGCCTCCCAAATGGCTTCTCAGCCACCCTCCCCAGCGAAGCAGCGTTTTAAATCAAAAGGATTTTCCCTCTTTTGCCCCTCCAAGGGCACCAGTGCAGGTGAGGAGCGGAACTGAGTGCCAGGGACCCCGCTGGGCACTCCCCCATGGCAGTGCCCCCGCCCCTGCTGGCATTTTAAAAGAGCAAAGGCCAAAGGGATGGAGGGAAAGAGCCTTTCCCCCCCCAGCTCCTCCCGTAAGTCATTTTCCCTTGGCCTATTTTGCAGGAACTGGAAATCTATTAGAGGGATGGCTTAATCCGGTTTGACTGTAATAATTAGGGTGCTTTAAAACCCCTGACTAATCGCATAAAATGTGATTGTAGACAGCTCCGTGCACGACCCTTACACTTATCACCGGAGGTATTATTACAAACCAGAAACAGCTGGCGAGCACGGGGGAGGATCAAGGGAATAAAAAATCACATGCGAAGGGACAGGGAGTGCGCCTTTCCTGCTCTCAGGGCAGCGCCCGGAGCCGCCTTTGGAATGCAAAGCACAAAGTCACCTCCAAGAGCCCGGACAGCCACAGCTGCCTGTGCCACTGCCAGCCCCCTGGGCACCTCCTCTCCTCCCTGCCCTGGTTTTAAAGACAGTCCAAGAGAATTGGAGTCAGGGCTGGAGCGGTTCCCCCCAGGCGCTGCAGATGTTCCTGGTGGCTTCTCCAAAACGACACAGTCGGGATCGGGCAAGGAGGATGCAGTGGCTCAGGGTCATTGGGTTACAGCAGAGAAGCAGCTCTGGCTTCCATGCCTTGATCAGTGCCAATCTCCTTTGCTCTTGCTCTGCATCTTTCTCAAGTTCCAGCAGCCACAGTTTCTCCTTTTCCTTTCCTTTCCTTTCCTTTCCTTTCCTTTCCTTTCCCTTCCCTTCCAGGAGGAGCTGAGCCAGAGAAAGGAGAGGCTCTCAAATTCCCCATCTTTCTCCCCAACAGAGCAGGTTTATCATCTGACATTATTAATTTTCTCCCTTGTGCCTGCGTGCACCTTGCTTGTTAAATAAACAAGTTTTTTTCACTTTCCTCAGGGAAATTCCTTTTGAACCTTGGCTGGGGAAGGGGCTGAAATTCTGCCTTTTACAGGAGACACCTTTCGGGGGAGTTTCCTCCCAAATTTGTCTCAAACCGGGACAGTCAGGCACAGAGGGGGAGGCTGGAGCTGATGGATTTGGCCATCACAGAAATGCTGGGAATGCTCTTGTTGCTCAGAGCATCCGGGGTTTCTGGATGTTTCGGGGTGCCTGAGCCCCCACCCAGACAGAGCTCACGAAAACAGAGCTCTCCAGAGCCCTCGAGAGCTGCACGGGGAGCTGAGAGCCCTGATGAGCCTGGGCTGTCACCAGCACGCTCCTTAATCAGAGCTGGAAACTCCTGCTCAGCCTCGAAGGAGGCTTTTAAAGGCTGAAATAATACCATGATGCACTACAATTCCCATTTTCTGCCCGTTCCTGTGATTAAAATACGCGGCTGAATCTTGGGAGCTCAACTGCAGCTCGCACAGGAGCTGCAATAACAACATTCACAGGGAGGGAACTCGAGCAGGAGTTTGGTTTCTTTTGCTTCCCCGAGTCTTTCTTGTTTTTTTCTTTTTTATTCTGCCCTACACAGATTTTGATCTTCCCCGTGTTAAATAGGAATGGTTATCCCCACTGACTCACTTATCTGCTAATAGCTAGAACCCTTTTAACTCAAATTATTTGATTCCTGGCTTTTTCTGGCTCAAGTAAACAGGCAGGCAGGGTATTACTGGGAAACCGGCAATGGAATTCCATGGGTAAATTATCCCGTGGCTCAACCCTGCCCAGCACCGGATCCTCTTTAATCCATTTCCAAGCACTCAGAGCTGACCTTGAACACCAGAGCGCTTTCTCTCCTGCGGTAGCTCAATTTCACAACTCTGAATACACTTTTTTTCAGAAGGAAAGCTATCCAGACGTTTTAGAAAATGTTCTTTAGCCTTTGGGAAGGAGTCCATTTCATGCCAGGCTATCATTCCATTTGAAAGAGCCGAAGGGATTTGAGGCACGTGGGGTGAATAGAGCTGGGGGTTTGGGTGCAGAGCTCAACTTTCCCAAATTTCAGCTTTTTGTCAGCTGGATTTCCCCGCAGAGCTCCTTGGTTTGCATTTGCAGGAATGCTTGCACCAGGAAAAGATGGCAAAGGAGACTCTGCTGCCAGGAAATATTCCTGTGATCCACTGATTTTAAAATGGGAAGGGAGGGAGGTCCATTTTAAAGCCAGAAGATGATTCGGGTTTAATTACTATTCTCCTATCGGAAATGGGTGGGAGTATAGAGAATAAAATCCAGGCATTAAAAGGGGAAAATGGAAGCTCTGGGAACGCCTCCTGAAATCCAGAGGGGCTGGAGCAGGGGTGCAGCCTCTGCCTGGCACAGATCCCACCCTCCACCTCCCAGCCCAGGGCCCGAGGCCCAAGAAAACCCCCGGCAGCCAGGGACGCTCAGTCACATCGAACTTTATTTTAATCCCGTCAGAAAAGTTCAAGAATTACACCAAAAAATACTTCAGTCTCTGCTACCTACCGACAAAAAATACACCACAAAGTTATAAACTGTTCAGTGGTTCTGCTGGAGTTCGGGGGGCGGGCGGAGGGGGCGGTTTGTACATTTTGAGTGAGAAATGAATTTACAGGTGGCAGGGGAAGGCAGAGGGGGAGTCAGACGATGGCGTTTGGCACTACAGTTTAGCTACACTATACAGTTGTTCATCATGATGCCTGGAGCACCGGGGAGTTCTGCCCTCACACGCTGCCCCGCGTCTCTGACGTGGAGCACAAAACTGCCCAGGGCGAGGGAAGAAGGGGCCAGTTCCTAATTTCCATCCCAGTCTAGCCAAAAATCTGAAAAAGCAGCTCAGCCCAAGGTGAACCTTCTCTCCCTGCTCCTGCAGCTCTGAAAAAAGAGAATCCTTGGGGGGTTTTTAAATCCCAGCAGCCTGCACGAATCTCACGTGCCGCTTGTGGGGAGAGGATGAGTTACACTGGGCAGGGCTGGATTGAGCTGGGGGTCTTTGATTTGTTCCTCTCTCCAGTGACCTGGAATGACTGGAAATGCTGCAGGAGGGAAGCAGGAGCATTTCCCATTTCACGGGAAAATCAGGGGCTGAGCAGTTCGAGGCTCGATGCTGTCAGCACTTTGGAGAGGCTCCTCAGATCATACTGGCGTTTCTGTGTGTTTTGGTGACCCTCAGGAGAGAGGTCCCAAAGGATGAAGCCTCCTGGAAATTGCCAAAGCTCATGCAGGGAATTTATGCCAGAAGCAGAAGCAGAGCCCTGATCTCCTGACTGAGTCCTGTGCTCAGAAATTTATTCCAGATTCCACCCCAGCAGCCTCTGTCTGCTCCCGTCCTGCTCCATCTCCAAGCAGCAGCCTGGATTCCAGCCCCAGAGCCTGGCCAGGATCAGCAGCACTCTGGGGGCTCATCAGGAACACCAGGAACATTCTGGATTTCCCTGGGGCGCTGCAGGGTTTGTTTTGCACGTGAGCATGCTCGGGGCAGGAGGGGATGCTGCACTTCTCTGGCAGTGAATGAACACTGACACTGGATTCAATCTGACAGCGAAACATCCCCCCTTGGCAAACCCAACATCACAATGTCTTTGTACCAGGTTCTCCCCTGAAAGGATTCCAGCTCTTCCTTCACTGCACGTGGAGCCTCTGTCACAGCTCTGCAGCCCTGACAAACCTTGCTGGGATTCCCTTTGCTGCTTTTATCCTCTCTGGCTGTTTTTACCTAATTTGCTTTTTTTGTTTTTTAATTTATTTTTCTAACAAATAGTTAAGCAATGATTTAAAAATATTTTTACATCGTTAAGGTACAGTCAAACATCGAACATGCCTTTGTACAAGAGCTCGACTCGGTTACAAATCAACGAGAACAACGCACGAAAAGAAATATCCATGAAGCTGATCCTGCGCCGGGGTCGGATTTGCTCCTGCCCTGCGGGGGGAGCAGGGCTCGCTCAGCACCGCTCGCTGCCTTTAATGCCCTTCTGTCTTGGCAGCCTTGTTGTCGTGGCTGGCCGAGCCCGAGGGCAGCCAGGGGGACACGGCCCGCGAGCTGGTCTGCTTGGCCATGCTGTAGTGGCTGATGACGGTGTAGAAGCGGCCCCGCGAGTTGGAATCCTGCGCCGAGTAGTAGGCGTCCAGCGAGGCGGGGATGCAGCGCTTGTGCTGGGGAGGGAGAGAGAGAAGCGGTGATGCTGTGGGTGCCACGGGCTCTGGGCTGTGCTCGGAGCGCTGCAGCTGCCCCTCGGCGCCCTGGGGATGCACCAGCCCGGCCTGGCCCTCCAAACCTGTTACTGGCAACCGTGGTGGCAGCGGGGCTGTGGGATGGGGTGGGGTGGGAATGGGGCTGGCTGGGGCTGGGCAGAAAGCTCTGCAGGTCCCAGGCCAGAGTTAACCCCAGCCAGGCAGAGCAGCAAAGCTGCCTCGTGCTGCTCTGATTAGTGCTGCCCTGACCTGTGGGATGAGCGCCTGGGTGGGGATGGAAACACAGACCAGGGCGTCAGCGCTTGGCACGAGTTTGGGTTTGGATTGGATTCTGGAATTCGTGGTTCTATGAAGGGATCTCAAACCCCATCTCATTCCATCCCCTGCCGTGCACAGGGACACCTCCCACTGTCCCAGGCTGCTCCAAGCCCTGTCCAGCCTGGCCTTGGGCACTGCCAGGGATCCAGGGGCAGCCACAGCTTCTCTGGGCACCCTGTGCCAGGGCCTGCCCACCCTCACAGGGAGAAATTCCATCCCAATATCCCATCCATCCCTGCCCCTGTCACTTTGGAGCCATTCCCCCTTGTCCTGTCACTCCAGGCCCTTGTCCAAAGTCTCTCCCCATCTTTCTTGCAGCCCCTTCAGGCACTGGAATGCCACAATGAGGTCACCCCAAAGCCTTTTCTTTTCCAGTCTGAACAATCCCAATTCTCCCTTTTTATATAACCCAAGAGAATAACTCACAATGATTAATACACCAACATCTCACTCTATTTTCCAGCTCACGGGTTATCCCCAGTGTGGTCAAGGCTCCTGAGAGTTTATGAGTTTATTCACAGTGTGAAGCCAGCGAATTATTTTGCAAACTGGTTTTATTTTTTTTATCTCAGCAGCCCAGGCAAACAGCTCTGTGAATATTCGATATAAAATCACTGGGCAGTGGGGTTTTAGCAATTGTTACATGGTTTTGTTCTTGACAGAGGCTCAAGAGCACCTAAAAGCGAATTACTTGGGGGTTAATTTGGATTTTTTTCACAAAGGAGAATTTTTTCCCGGGTGTCAGCACTGCAGCAGTTTGCTTTGCATTGCAGTGCGTGCCAGCAAACATCAGTTACTGGGAAGCAAATGTGGGCTCCCAGCTGCAATAAATCCATTCACAAATATGAGGGATTGGTGCTGAACATCTGTCTGCAGCGTTCACCAAACGCTAATCCCAACAATTACACTGGAACGGTAGCTGATGGAGGCAGATGCACGTCCACATTTCCCACAACACTTTTTCCATCTCAACACATTCCTGCCAAATGTTCTGTTTGGCCTGGTCAAAAAAAAAACCAAAAAAACAAAAAGAACCCAAAAAACCAGACTGGGCTGTGAGCAGGCAGGCAATTAGAGGCTGTCATTAGCTCAGGCAATTCATCCTGCTGAAGTTGTTACCTTATAAACAAATCCATCTGGGCAACTGTGGTCGTAAGTGAAGGCTTTGTACACCACGAGGAACACTATGCAGGCCAGGAACGCCAGAGCCAGGCTTATGAGGATGGTGACCTAGAAAAGAGGGATAATGTTACTCTACATATGTTCAAATGGCATACGAGCAACCTCCTAATTAAATGACTTATAGGAGCAGACATCCTAACAGACTGCGGCCCTCGCTGCGCCGCGCAGAACTTAACTGAGCATGGTAATTGTGTGGCTGAGCCTGGATCCGATACCCTGCGCTCCCACAGCGTTCCCGTCCCCCCGCAGACTCCCAGCAGGGCACATTCCTGCGTTTAACCCCCCGAAATGTACGGATTTTGTGCAGATTTTGGTGTCCTCGGAGAATCTGGGCCTCGCTCTCAGCCCTGGCCCAGCAGGGCCCAGCAGCAGCCAGGATGCACATTCCAGGTGGGTGTGTGTGGATGAAGTGCCCTGGGATCAGGCAGATCCCGGTTTTCTGGGAGAAGAGGCAGGTGAGCAGTGGGGAGGAATGAGCCCTTGGCAGCCCACATCCCCTTGTGCCTCCTGGGCAATTCCAGGATAAGCTGGGCCTTGCAGGAGAAAGGGAATCCTCTGTTTCTCCAGGCTGTAAAAGGACAATATCCTGACTGCTGACAAAATCCCACAGCACATCCCAGATTGGAGGTACCACACACAATTCCCTCAAATGCTCCCCCTCTCCTCACTCCCAGCAGGTCACCTCGCTGCACATTTCTCTTTCGTTGCTGCAGCTCCCTTCTCTCCAGCTTCTCCAGGTCCCTCCTAAATCGTTCACCCAACCTCAAGTTTTCTGTCCCTGCTCCATGTCTGGACCGAGGCCCTGATCTCGGATTTTTGCTGAGCTCTGGATCCCTTAAGGGCTGAGCAAGGATCTGTAAACGCTCCCATCCTCCCCTTTCCTGGAGCTTTCTTGATCCCATAATTCCACAAACGCAGCATCGATGGCCCTGCACCCCAGCTGCCTAAATTAGAGTTGTCTGCACCAGGATTCTGCAGGATCTGTGCATCCTTTCTATCTAGAGAAGATTTAATTTATAGGAGAGGTGATGGTAGAAAGTGGGAAAACGCTGATAATTCCTACAGTGGAGTGGCCGGGCTTGTCAGGACCAGCACCTAATAAACAGCAAGATGGCTACAGCTCAGAATTAATCAATATAATCTTATTTTTACAGCAGTAATATTGTGTAATATTAGTAATATTGTATCAGTAAATATTACTAATTGCTTAATAATGGTTCACATTGAAATTTGCTCTGATTCTCCCCTTCAATCATTCCAGGAGCTGCAGTTCTGGGACCGGTGGGATTTGCCATCCTGCACGGACTCCAGGGGCCGCTGGAATTGCTGGCAGGGCAGGAAAAGCTCTCCCAGCAATCCCAGAGAAAGATGCAGTGCCCGGTGCTGGGATTACTCCTGGAAAACCCAGAGCTACAATTCCGGTGGTTAAGACAAAGGAGGGAAGGTAAATCTGTTCCCTCGGTGTCAAATCTTCCCCATCACACCCAAAACTCAGAAAGAGAGACCTGTGGAGACTCTCATCTGGCAGGAGAGAGTCCTAATTAATTGTTAAATCAGAATATTTTAGAATAAAGTGTAAAAGGTAAGGTTGGGCTAAGAGGCTTTGCAAGGATAAGGAGTTCACTGAAGCCCTGACCTGTGTTTTAACATTCCTGCTGGAATTAACCTCTCCTCGGGGCCTCATCTGCTGCAGGACGGGGCAGGGAAGGCAGAGGCAGCAGCAGAGGCAGCAGCAGAGGGAGCAGCATTTCCTGCCGGACCTGAGAGAACACGGAAAGGGAGTCCTGGAGTGCTGGAGAGGGATCTGGCACAGAGGAGAGCAGTTCTGTGAACTGCACCAAGGAAATTTGGGATCTCCTCTCAGCGCCCACAGGGGTGGATGGAAATATTCCACAGCAGCTTCATGGCAGCCCTCGGGTTCCCAGCCCAGGGAGGTCTGTCCCTTTTCGTGGGGACAAAGAGGAAGAAGGCTCAGCTGGATTCAAGGGAGATTCCATTTGACACAATTTCTGTTCCCAAAAGAAGTTGTATTACACATGAAAAAAAAATAAATTAAAGTTCTTTTGAAATAGTGAAAAGCAGAGACCTCCTGGATTAAATATGCTCTACTTTTCCAACAGGAGACCTGGGAAAAGCACAGGGAGGCATCACAACCCTGATGAGAGGTCAGCGTGGAGGAGCATTTTTCCCACATCCATCAACTCCTCCTCACTGAAAAAGGCCCGGTACTTCCTCGAATTCCACTCTAGGCACAAAACCTCGATGACAATGGCACAGGAGTCCCCTGAGGTTCATCTGAAGGCTCTACAGCAAGGTGAACATCTTGTGCTACCAAAGTCAATGCCCTGGGTAGAAATTCAGAAATCAGAAATGCTCAACTCTCCAGTTCAGCTCCTCTGCCCCAAATTAAAGGTTCAATGATAAAAGAAACGTTGCTGGAAACTCAGCCTTCAGAAGAAGAAAGAACTGAGCTGTCTGGAGTGGAATAAATGTCTCTTCTTGACTCTTTTTTTGCTGAATCCCACGTGCGTGCACGCCTATGGAAACGACCATCAGAGCTGCAATTTGAGGGGGTCCTTTCCTCTTGTCTGCCCACAGAATCCCTAAAAATAATATTAAAAATAAAAAATTCCCCTCCATTCTGCAAAGTGCTGAATTCCAGTTCATTATGGCGCAGGAACTGGTCCCTCTGCTGAGCTCTGCCCTCCCTCTGGGGTGTGACTGAGCCCATTTGCACCCTCCTGCCTTTCCTGCAGAATTCAGGCAGGACAATGGTACACCTGATGAGAAATGGGGTAAAATTCTACATCTGATAAGAAATGGGGTAAAATTTTACATCTGACGAGAAATGGGGTAAAATTTTACATCTGACGAGAAAGGGGGTAAAATTCTACATCTGATAAGAAATGGGGTAAAATTTTACACCTGATGAGAAATGGGGTAAAATTCTATACCTGACAAGAAATGGTGTAAAATTGCTCTGGCTGAAAAGTCACATCAGATGTTCAAACCCAGAGGAAAGGGAAGGAGAATCCACCCCTGGATGGATTTTCTGCCGTGCCAGAGCAAAGATCCACCTCTCCAACCATTCCAGAGCATCCAAAGCTTCATTAACATCCAAACACCAAAGAATCACAGAGCTGCAACACCTAATAAACCTCCACTTTTTGTTTTTATGTTTAACACGAGCCTCGGCAGTCTCAGAGCAATAGAAACACTCGCAGAGGGGAAATAAAATTTAGTGAGCAGATAAAACCTGCAAGTGCTGCCGGCATGAATCTGTCACATGTGACTGCTCGAGTGGGTGAAAGAAGGGGGGGATTTGCCTGCCCTCTCCTAAAAACCTCATGTGATTCCTAAGGTGGGGAACAGAGAACATCATTACCACACCAAAACACTCCCATCCTCCAAAAAACGTGGAAAGAGGCCCTGAACACCCAAGGATGATGTCGAGCTCCCATCAAGCAGCACACTTGGGGTGGTTCCTCTGTTTCCCCACAGATCAAGAATATTTTGTTGCATTTTCCACAGCGCAGATGAATAAAAGGATCCATCCTCATCAGGACATCGGTGCCAGCAGCGTTTGTGCCAGGGACAGGATGGGTAATTGCAGCGGTGTTCCAGCTCACCTGCCTTTCATGCGGCCCACGGAAGCATCCTCCCTGCTCTCTTTGATTTCATCAGCTGCCCGGGATTTCTTTTTTCATCAAAAATTCCCTTTTTCCCTCTCTTTCCTCAGTACAAAGCCTTATTTAAAAGGCAGCCAGAGAACAATGGCACATGCAAACAGCAGGGCGTTTAGTTAACAGATTTTTCCATCACAAGGTTTTTACAGTTTAATTCCTTACTCATATAATCACAGAATGGGTTGGGTTGGGACCTCAAAGATCACCTCCTTCCATAGCAGGGACACTTCCACTGTCCCACAAGCCTGTCCAGCCTGGCCTTGGGCACTGCCAGGGATCCAGGGGCAGCCACAGCTTCTCTGGGCACCCTGTGCCAGGGCCTGCCACCCTCACAGGGAAGAATTCCTTCCCAACATCCAACCTAAATTTCCTCTCTTCCAGCGTGGGTGGCACTTCTCAGATATCAGGCAGGATTTTATTTCTAGACCTGGTAAATCAGCGTTGGACTCTGGGCACTTTTCTCCCTGCTTAAAACACTTCAACAGGAGCAGAGCCAAGGAGATGCCAACCAGGAAAAGCCTTGCGGCCTCCGGGAAAGCAGCAGCACCCGGAGAAGAGGGAAAGATCATTCACCATGGAAAAATCCCTGCAAAATTCTGCGCCATTTTCCTACTCCCTGCAGCTGTGATGTGAATTAGGGACCCCAGAAGCCGCTGTCTGTCCCTGCACTGCAGCCTCCTCACAAAATCCCAGTTTATCAGGACAGGATCCCACTGCTGCTGCCACGTCTGGCTCTCCCTGATACCTCCAGTGGTGCTGGGTATTGGGGAATTTTGTGCCCTTTAATAGGCAATTCAGCTGGAGAAGTTCTCTTGGTTTTCATCTTCTCTTTGTAGAAGAAGAAAGGCAAAGAACAAGGCAAAATTTGTTATGAACAAAGCTGGCAGAAATTCTGTCAAGGTTATTTCAGAGAAGAGCTTAAGAGCTGTGCCTGGAGAGGCAGCAAAGCTTTTCCTACAGTTTATGGCAATTCCATTACACCTGGAAACCAATCAATCCCCCTGGCAACCCTGTTAACTTGCAGGAAAAAAATCACAAAATCATCTAAGGGCATCCAAATACATCCAGGCACTCAGGAATCCATTATGAGGATTTCTGCTTGACAATGAAAAATTCAGGAGGGCAATTTTTTCCCCCCTTTATCCCATAACTTCTTCCAGCTGATAATGAGATGGAAGATTGGCACCACCAGATCTCCAGGTGGAGGGGACAGTTAAAGGGAAAAACTCAGGAGCTCCTGGATCCAGCTACCCTGGCTGGTTCTGTGTATTCCAGGATGAAATCCAAGTGCAAACCACCCAAATCCAGGTTTCTGTTGGAGGAAAACTCCGGTGTGTTGGCAGGGAGGGAGGCACAGGCTGACAGGACCTGAGATGGATCAAGCAGGGGATGAGGGACACCCCAAATTCACCCCAAACTCACCCCAAACACACCCCAAACACAGCCCCACTGTTCAAGCTCCTCAAAGAACTGTGGTGGTGCCTTGCCCAGCACCCAGACACCCCGATCCACCCTGACAGTGACAACGATCTGACTGCACTGCTTCAAAAATGACATTGCCCTCCCCACTGTTAAAAATATTTTTGCAATAAGTTGCTGATTTTGCTGATCTTCTGGCGACAGCTTCGCCTCTGAAATTTCGAGAGGCTAACTGCAAAAAAAAAGTGACACAATTGGGTCTTCACATTTGCTTAGCGCTGTTCAGGAGGATGCAGGACTTGTTCTTTATTATTACAGCGCTGCTTTATTCCAGATGGTGTCCAGATTAATAGGAAGCATTGTTTAGGAGATGCTCTGTAAGAGGAAATGTCCTTGCTCATGTATCAACATTTTCAGGGCTCTGGAAAAATATTCCTCAGTGCTGCCAGGTTTCCCGATGAAGTTTTAGGGTGGGTGGGATTTTTTATCACAGAATTCATAAACCAACTTGGCCCCAATCCTCCTGAGAACAGTGAACCCCTCCCACGAGGATGGGATCCTCCTGGGGGCCAGAAACTTCTCCCATCTCCTCCTGGGCTGAGCCCAGCGTGGGCACAGGAGAGGGACTGGGATTGTGCCCCTGTGCTCAGGGGAGCCCCCACCTGCAGAGCTGCCCCAGGATCCCAGCACAGGAGGGACCTGGAGCTGCTGGGAGAGCCCAGAGGAGCCCCAGGATGAGCAGAGGATGGAGCAGCTCTGCTGGGAGGAAAGGCTGGGAGAGCTGGGATTGTTCAGCTGGAGAGGAGAAGCTCTGGGGTGACCTCAGTGTGGCCTTTTAGTGCCTGAAGGAGCTACAAGAAAGATGGAGAGAGACTTTACAAGGGATGGAGTGACAGGATACAGGGAATGGCTTAAAATGACAGACAGTAGGGTTAGATTGGATAATGGGAAAAAAAATTTATTGTGAGGGTGGGGAGGCCCTGGCACAGGGTGCCCAGAGCAGCCGTGGCTGCCCCTGGATCCCTGGCAGTGCCCAAGGCCAGGCTGGACGGGGCTTGGAGCAGCCTGGGACAGTGGGAGGTGTCCCTGCCATGGCAGGGGGTGGCACTGGATGAGCTTTAAGTTCCTTTCCAAGCCAAACCACTCTGGGATTCTCTGCTCCACAATTCCAAGGGTTCCTTTCAGCCCACACAGCCCAGCAAAGTCCAAAACACTCACAGAGCAGGGAGAGGCTCATTTACCCAAGGACCCAAAGCCTCAGAGGAATCCACTTGACACAGCACCCGCTGTCCCCTCCCAGCCCCGTCCCCCTGGGCTCTGCCCATCTCTGCACGCCCCACCCCACTGTGACAACACCACAGAACCCCTCCAAGGTCACAAACCTTAAAAAAGCCCCATCTCTATTCCAGGACAGCCACCAGCACTTCCCCTGCTCTGCGCCTGCTGAAGCTGTGAGAGCAGCACGGGCATGGAAGGAGCACACCGTGTTTCTAAGCAATTTGTCAAATAATTAAATTACGCACACAATAACTAGCTGGCTCAATTATATTAGCCAGTCTCCATCACGTAATATAATTTCTAGTGGCTGTTTAGGCACTAATAGCCTCAGATCTTTTTAGCAGTGTCTGGTGCCAGCTGCGGGCTGCGTGACATCTCCCCGTGCCAAGTCGAACCCCTCGGATGGAAAATTCATGGCTCCGTTTCCGAGCCCCCGTTCCTTCTGGAAGCTCTAAATGCCATTGGAAATGAGGCTGCCTCACCAATGAGTATCAGTGAATTTCCATTCAGGTAAATAAAAAGCGCTGCTGGGTTTGCTTTCTCTTTTCTGCCATTTAATGCCATTAAAAAACTCCTGCATCAAGCAGGCTGGTGTAATGAGACGGGGCGGTGTTTCTGTGAACACCAAATAAATACACGGCCATTTTGGCAGACCAGACAGGTGTTTAAAGGGAATAAAACACCTACAGGAATATTTTAATTCTTTTTCAACTGTCAGGAGCCTTCTCTGTGGAAGTTGATCTTTCAGGTCCCTCCCAACCCAGGCCGTTCGATGTCTGTGGCTCTGTTACCTCCAAAAGGACCAGACAGGTGTTTAAAGGTCTTTTTCCCCCCATCCTGAAAAAATATTTTATTTCTTTTTTAACTCTATTTTAACTCTTTTTTTAACTGTCAGAAGCCTTCTCTGTGGAACTTGATGTTTCTGGTCCCTCCCAACCCAGGCCGTTCGATGTCTGTGGCTCTGTTACCCCTAAAAGAAAAGCAGCAAACCCCACAAATTAATTACTCCAGGACTGCTTAGAAAGGAGCTTTTCTTCCCAAACCTACATCCTGAGACACCTGGCATTGCAGGAGCTGAGCCATGCTGGAAAGGGCTTCCTTCCAGATCCCTAATTTGAGGTGTTTTTTCAATTAGTGGGACTGCAGCAGCCACAAACATCCTGTCCAAGCCCTCCTGAGTGCAGCCATTCCCACTGCCCTGCAGGGCCCTGGCTGGGACATCTCCTGGGGTGACAGCCCGTGGGACACGGCGAAGGACACCTCAGCCTGTCACAGCCCTTCTGGATGCATTCACAGGAACTCAGGGTAAATCAACTCATCAATAAACTCTCCTTGCCTGCCAAGCCTCAGCCCCTGCACAGTCTCATTGTTGCAAAATACACCAAGTTTAAAATTATTTAACTCCAGTCAGTGTTCACAATCCCAGAATGAACTGGGGGGAGGCCTGATGAGCTCAGCATCTCCCCAGGCTGGAGCAGCACAGGAGATGCACAGAGAGAACAACCAGCAAGGGCCAGCAAGGAACCAGCAACTCCAAAAAATCCCCCTGGCAGAGTGGGCATCACTTATTCTGGGAAAGGACTGATCAGAGAACCCAGCAATCCAGACCTGATCAGCATCAGAAGCAAAGAAGATCTGGAACCAACAGGAAACCAAATCCTCAGAACTCCTGAACTTGGAACCAATGGACACGGAACCAATGGATCTCTGGGGGTTTGACTGGATAAAGTTTGGGGAAATCGGGTACAATCCCTGTGTCCTGGAATGATTTTCTCTGCACAGCCGGGCTGGGTGTGGATGAAATGATTTCCCATCCTGGCCAGAGCCCCATCCTGGCCAGGAATAAAGCAATGCCTTGATTCTCTGACACTGAAAATGTTGTTGGAGAGTTTTTGTTTTTCCCGCAGTTTTCAGTGACATCGTGAATGCAAAATCCTCCCCTCTTGCTATTCCCTGGGGCTGGGTTTGGTGCAGGGAAAGCTTTGGGAAAGGATGGATTCAGGGATCAGCTCACGGCAGCACACCTGGGAATTGTTGTGTTCCCAGCTCCGCTCCTGCCCTTTCCTGTCTCCTGCCATCCCCCCCAGCCCAGCTCCAGAGCTCACTGCCCCCTCACAGACACCCCAGTGAGAGCCACCTGAAGCTGCAAGCACCTGAATTCCCCAAATCTTGGCTTTTTCTGGGGCAAAACCACCCAAAGACCACCACAGGCTGGCTCTGGGGAAAAGCTGAGGCGCATTTCCTTTGTGAAATTACCTCCTGCCAAAGGTCAATTAAAACACCTCTGTTCAGGGCACTCTTGTGCCTGAAAAAAAATCTCTTGGAAGTTTGTTCCTTCCAGAAGGCCAACAAACCCACCTGTATTTCAGCATTTATATCTCTCACCATGAGGAGGAAATAGAGCCAATAATATTTCTGCATTCATGGTCCAGCACACCCATTTCTCCTCAAAAACTTATAATGCGGGTGCTTTATAGGAGAACAAAGCGAGGACTTGGTCCCCTGGGTAACTTAAGAATTAAAAGCCTTTCCATTTTGAATTAGGAAGATGAAGCTTTATGGCTGCAAATGACTTACAAGAGCCACTCTTATAAAAGCAAACAACAGAAATGAATAAGCGAGGTGATTACGCTGCCTTCAAAGGCACGGGGCCAGTTCCATTAGCCGTGGATCCGACCCAACAGGCTTTAACACATCTGCAAGTACCAACGAGAGGCAGCTCGGCTCTGCTTAACATTCGATCCCAGCCCGGGCTGCTTCAGAAAGAGAGAGAGTGAAACATTGCATGGAAAAATGTGTGTGAGTGCAGCTCTGCGCTGTGCGATTTGGGGTGTCTGTAGGATCTGGTCGGTGGACGGTCGGGACAAACGGAGATCTCTGTGTTTGGGTTTTAGAACATGAGGGTTATTGCAGAAGGCGTGGGGAGAGAAAGGCTTATGAGGAGCTGCAAGGCTCAGCTCCAAGCAGGCCAGAGAAGTGAGGGAGAAGAGAAGGATAGAATGAAAAGAGCAGAGCAGAATAGAACAGAATGCCCAGAATGAGCGTTTCCAATACAATAAATCATCTTCTGTGTTGAATATTCTGATTTCCATTGACCAATCTAGAATAAGCTACAAATCTTACAACATTTGCCTACAGCCTATAAGAATCATTGCATTAGCCTATGGCGTTACACTTTAAACTCTAAAAGTTGCTTTTTGGACCCTCTGATGGGTTTGCAGGGTCTGCTCTGACCCCTGGACCTGCTTGCAAGCCGAGGGCATTGTTCAATCAAATGGGGATTCCCTCCAGCGGCCATGCCATTGCTCTCCAGTTGTTCAGTCACTGGGGTTGGGTAACTCAAAGCTTGTCTTCATTTCAATCTCACCCAAAGTTTTTGCCAGGTAATCATATCTATACGTTTTCCCTATTCTGGCTTCCCCAACACTGCACTTCCTTGATTGTTATTTTTTTTTTAGCATTCAGTGGTCTGGCTACGAAACTCCAAATGCACTTCACAACAGGCAATAAACTGCTTTGGTTTCACTCAGCTCAAAACTCTTTCCTGTTCCTCCATCCTTTTGCTGGCCACACCAGCATTAAAAATCTTTCATTTCACCTCAAATGCTGGCAGGGAAATTGCCCAACACACCAATTTCCTGTGGGGTGGCAGAGGGAAGTGCAGAGCGGTGCTGGAGACAGAGGTGCAGTGTAAAAAATCCTCCAGCCCCGATGGGAACTGCAATTACATCTGGTAATTAGCACCAGGGTAACTCCACGTGGAAATATTTTCCAGCATTTTGCTCTGAAGCCAAAGGTCAATTGAGGTTTCTGCTCTGTAAATCCTTTTTTTTCCCTTCCATATCCTGGTTTGGAGAATGAACTTTCAGCAGGTGTACCCCACAAATATTTAGACATGTGAATATTCTCTGTGACTTCCACTTTTAAAGATTTTCTCCACAACAATTCACTGTCTTCTTCTCTCCAAAAAATCAATTAAATGGGAAAAAATAACCCTAATCAAAACTGAACAGATCTCTTCAGCTGATTACTCTGTCAGTGCTCACAGATGGCAAAAATAAAAGAGAGTTGAGAGGCTTTTCCTGACTTTGCAGAAGAGTATCTGTGAGTGTAAAACTAATATAAAACAAGAATGCACTGCAAGGAATGGTCCATTTCCTATAAAAAATGTATTTGGATTTTTTTTTTTTTTTTTTTTGCTTTGTTAAGTGGTTCCTAAGCCAGTTGTGTAGAGCATTCCAGTTAAATGAAAATAGATTTTTCTTGTGTGTTTTAGACATGGACATGACATTTTTGGGCCCTTGCCTGTACTAAAAAATTAAGGAATTAGCTGGGAGCTCTTACAAAACCACAGACAGAGGAAACCTCGCCGGGTTGATGGCACCACACCTGGGGATGTGATCGGACAGATCTGCTCCCTGGCAGCTGAGCCACAAATCCCAGCTCGTTCATGCTCCTGATTGTCACTGACGATCACAAACGGCTCCATCAATCCGCCCCACACACCCCGGGACAGATGTGACCTGTCCCCTGCTGTCCCCGTTACAGCCAGAGCGGCAGCAGGAGCTCTGAGCTCAGGCAGAAAGGTGAGGAGCAGCATTTCTCACCCGCCTGCACACACAGCACCACGGAGAGCCTGAAACCACACACGGGTGGGTTTGCAGCAAGGCCAGGAAGGGCTGGGCAGTGGTTTTGGGGAAAGAGAACCTGTGGCCTTCTGCACTGCACTGGAAAATACTCAACCTGCAAAGAGGAGGCTTCAGGTCAGCCCCCCAGCCTGGAGAACACCCAGGGGCAGGGAGAGCTGCCTGACACCCCCTGCATCCCCAGGGAAAGGAGATTTTCAGCCTGGTGACAGCTCAGAACTCCCAACGGGAGGGAATATTCCTCCAAACCAGTCCCTGGGGACTGAAATCAACCCCTTCACGCTGACACCTCTCCGGGCCCCACTCTGAGTGCAGAGTTCAGGAGAAAACCCCGGCAGCAGCCCCGATGCTGCACCAGTGCCTGCTCCCTGGGCCTGCCACACTCCTGCTTTGTCCCTGCTTCTCCCGCATCCTGGAAACGTCTCGGCCCCAGCAGCAATTCCCACCGGAGTGAGAGAAATCCCCACCGCTCCCATTAGTCCGGGTAATGGGATCCTCCAGCGGCCGCTCCGGTCTCCCGGTACCCGCTGGGATGCAGCAGTTGCCATGGCAACACCGGACTGTCAGGATTAAAGAGTAATGAGGAACCTGGTCCTGCTCACTCAGAGCAGCCCCTTCGCCAGGAGTTACCCCTGCCCCGGGGAACTGAGCAATTAAAGGAGATTTTAAATATATTCACCTCCGAATGGGCACAACGAAAAGCCCCAGACGTTTTCTGGGAGTTCCTTGCAGGTTAGAGGGAGAAACATCAGCAGAAAGCAACAGCCTACAGGTGGGAGCAGAACATCCCAGGAGGAGTTTGCAGGATCCACGGCAAGGACAGGGAGTTTGGGAAGGGAGAGCAGGAAAGCCACGTTTGGGGCAGCAAAGTGAGTTCCCTGGGGATTTGATGGGGTCACCTTCCAGCGGGGGAAGCAGGGGAGCATCTTCCGTTTGTAGGAAATGAATCCCTGGCCCTGGCCCAGAAAAATCTTTAATTAAGAGCCAAGCATTTCAGATATTTGCTCGGGTTTGATCCTGAACAATTCTTGCAGCAAGGTCTGTTTTGCAGGGTGTGCCCAGAGACAAAGCAGTTCTGTTCTAAGCCTTTCACATTAGGTCAGAGGAAAAGAATTGTTCCAGCATGAGCTTTTCAACAACAGGAGCATTTGAATGGGTTCCACTACACTTTAAGGAGCTGATGAAAAGTGGGGGCAATAATTACACCCACTGGCCCCTGGATCTGCATGTCAGGGAGTTTCAGGGTGGAGAGGTGATAGAATGATAAGAAATAATTGTCACTGCACGCTCAGCAGGGACAGATAACACAGGCAGTGACTGTGAAAATGCATCTTGCCCAATTGCAGCAACAAGAATGAAGTTCCCAGACTTGTTCAGCAAAGCAGTGATCAATACTCGCCAATGATTTCTCCAGGTAGATAAATCTCTTGCAAGAAAACATCTGAAATATCTCGACTTCTCCCCCGTCCACCCACTCCCAACTTGTTCTGCTAAAGACAAGTGCAGAGCTTAATTATTCCAACTCTGAAAACATCAACTCTTTAAAGACGAAATCTTTAAAAATCCATGAAAAGGAAAGAACTGCAGAAGACTTGAGAAATCAGATAACTATGGGAGGAACAATCACCCAGCAGACAGTCAATAAATCACGGTCTCGGTGGAAATAATGAACAGTTCTGTGGCAGTGCTGAGCGAGGGCTCAGACTGGGGTAACCAAGAGACCAGTTTGTGCAAAACCAGTAAGGGACCAGCAGTTACTGGTGTCCACTCAATTCTCTGTAAACCTGCACTGAAGGGCCACTCCAGCACCTCTTCTGGTGCTATTGGAATAAATTAATGCTTCTGGATGATTTCTGTGCTGGAAAAGAAAAGGAGTCCCTGGAAACCCAGTTCTCCAGAAGGAACAAGACTTCACTCAGTGGATAATCTGCTTAAAACACATGAGGGATTCAATCTCTTTTCAGCACGGACAGAAATAAGGGCAGAATGATTACTCACGTGTGAGAGATTGTTCTTAAAAGCTGTGACACTGGTGAGAAGGAGCAGGAAGGCCCAGGCGCAGAGGGTTAGAGGTGTCACCCCACAGGGGAATCAGAGACACGGGCACCACAATCACAGACCCTCTCTGATGCACTGACGCTGTTGAACCACTAGCGGAGTGAAGGAACCAAGCCGGATAGAATGTGGCGTAAATCTGAATTTATTATTTAATTCTAAAACTTATATAGACTTTTCAAAGGTTGTCCGGATGGGGTCAACTCAAAACCTCCCCCTAGGCCAATTGGCCAGGCTTGAACTGCCCATCTTTCCAGAGACCGTTTCAATAACATCCAAACTTTATCTTTATTTATAAAACACAGGAAGAAGAAGAGAAAATTCCCATAGGAAAGGGTCTGTGTTACCACAATGCACCTCAGTGTTGTCACAGGATGGCAAAGCCCAGGAACAGGAGCACTCCAAGCCACCCTTCCCCTGCACCCTGGGAAGCCTCAGCTCACAGAGTTCCTGCAAAACAGGATCTCTGCAGCTCAAAACCTCCCTGGAGGAGCACACTCCGCAGGTATGAGCAGCCTGGGGAAGGCAAGGTCTATAAATCACCGCCTGCCAGCTTAGAAAAATGTTCCCTTTGCTTCTCCGCGGAGGAGTAAAACGAGAAAAGAAATTTCTTTTCTGGATGGATGGCTCAACCATGAGGCTGTTTGAACATCATTTTCTTGTAACCCATCTACACACAACTATTTAACCAGTTGTTATAAAGGATGTATGGGCTGACTCATGAAGCTGAAGGATCAGCCTAATTGGTCAAACTTGCAGGACACGGCTGCTGAGCTGGAGAGAATCAGAATCTCATCCATTAGGGGCTGTGACAAGTCGCAGGAGCTGGCTCACATTCCTGGAAGAGCTGGTGTGAAATAAGAACCGTTGCCTAGGGACAGTCTCTTCTTTATGATAATTAAAGAGCTCAGATCTGGGCTGTTCTGGATGGATGAAAAATATGCAAGCATAAGCTCAAATTCTGGCTTGGGCTTGTTCATGTGACAAAGTTGTCTAATAATTCATTAGCTGCTTCAATAAAAGACACCCAAAAGGCAGGAAAAGGGCAGCTGTGGGCTTGGCTGGCAGGGTCACACAGTCTCAAAATCTCCTCCAGACATCCTGCTCCTCTGCATCACAGAATCCCAGAGTCTCCTGAGCTGAAGGGATCCACAGGATCATCCAGTGCAGCTCCTGGCCCTGCAGAAACACCCCAATAATCCCACCCTGGGCATTCCTGGCAGCGGTGTCCGAACTCTCCTGGAGCTCTGGCAGCCTCGGGGCCGGGACCATTCCCTGGGCAGTGCCCAGCACCCTCTGGGGAAGAACCTTTCCCTGATTTCCACTTTCTACCTGACAGGAGGGGCAGCCGGGGGGGTCGGGCTCTGCTCCCAGGGCACAGGGACAGGAGCACAGGGAGCGGCCTCAGGCTGGGCCAGGGGAGGCTCAGCTTGGACAGCAGCAGGAATTTCCCCATGGAAAGGGGGCTCAGGCCTTGGCAGGGGCTGCCCAGGGGGGTTTGGAGTGCCCATCCCTGGAGGTGTCACCTGGAGGTGGCACTCAGAGCTCTGGGCTGGTGACAAATTGGGGACTGGTCCCAGGCTGGACTGGATACTCCTGGAAGGCTTTTCCACCCTCAAAAGGGCAAAAAAAAATTATGATGATCCCAGTTACATCATGTTTTTCAAAGTTTTGAAAAATCTATCCAAACTGAGATCATAAAAGTTAAGTATTTACCAGGATTTCCTCTTCCAAAAAAACAAATGTCAAATGTTTTCATCAGCAGCAGATAATAGGCCGGCTTATAACCAGAGGGCAGGGTTTTTACTAACTTCACTAAAAATATGCACCGGGACAAAAACGCGGCGCAGGAAAAAGGGAAAGTACAAAAGGTAATACATATTAGCTATTATCTCAGCTCGTTTTTGTCAGGCAATAATGCCACAAATTTAATGGGATACATGGAAGGCTTATGAAAAGCAGGCAGGGAGAGGCTTTAGAGTCTTATCCAAGAGGATGCCTGATTAATAAGTTGACATTGACGAGCAGAGAATGAAAATCATCTGGACTTTAGGGAGAGGAAATAGCTCAGAAATGAAACGGTGATGCTGCCAGACTGCAGAGGAAGAGGCCCAGCTCCCATCAGGGCTCCCAGATGGAACCTCTGGGTGAGTGATGGGAGAACTGCACCAAAAACACGACAGGGAGAGGAAAAATGTGTGAAAGGAGAGGTTGGAATGCAACAGCAAGTTGGGAATTTGAAGAGTGGGAAAAACTCTGGAGAAGGAGTAGATGAAATGGGATTTATCCACGAGCTGTGCCTGTGTGAGGATGAGATGTTCTCGCTTTTTTTTAAATAACAAAGCCGGATCTTTCAGTGGTTTTACACCGCCTTTCACACCCTTGGGGCTGCAGGAATGTTAAATACCCAGCCAGGCACCGCCTTTACAGCACCAGCAAGGCCATTTCCTGCGGGTGAAAGCCGCACAGCAGCCCAGGAGGCTCGAAATTCATTGCTGGTGCTCAGGCACGTCGGCTCTGGCTCTGGTTTGTGAGTTTGTCACCCTGGAAAATGTCTGCTGTGGTTTCCAACACTGGGATTTAACCCTGGTTAATTCACTGCTCCCTTTACTACTGGGCAATCTACACAACGAGGTCAGTGAAAAACTCAGTAAATATCAACAAGAGATAAATAATTTTACATCAAACTGTGATGTCCACTGGAAAAAAAAACCCCAAGAACCATCAACATTCCTTCACACAACTCTTAAAGATAAATTATTGTGGTAACACAGATTCTTTCCCATGGGAATTTTTCTCTTTTTCTTCCTGTGTTTTATAAATAAAGATAAAGTTTGGATGTTATTGAAACGGTCTCTGGAAAATATGGGCAGTTCTAACCTGGCCAATCGGCCTAGGGGGAGGTTTTGGATTGACCCAATCCGGATGACCTTTGAAAAGTCTGTATAAGTTTTATAATTAAATAATAAAGTCAGATTTATGCCACTCGACCGTCTCAATTTCTTCACTCGGCTAGCAGTTCAGCAGCGACAAATTATGCTTTGGAAGGAGCAGGACATTTTCTGTTTTCTGCTCAACTCCTCGACGTTTCCGCTGACTTTGAAAATGAGCAGTCAGATCTCACATTTCTATCACTGCCATGCTCTGGGGTTTGGGAAAAGCACCAGCTCTTCCCGGTGAAAAGGGAGGAAAAACTGGCAGCTCCACACTCGGAGGCTAATTTTAGGAGGAACTGAGCCATTCTAATGTGCTGCAGTCAACAGGAACCGAGGGCACTCAATAATTCATGAGTTTCTTCCCATGTTCGAGGAGAGCCTGTTGAAAATTTCCCCACGAAACGTTTTCCATCACAAAATTCCAATTCCTGTGAAGCAAAACTGCTTACAGGACAGGATATGCTTGGATACTTCCCTGAAATCTCTTTTTTCTATGCATTTGGAAGTGGATTTTAATCTGTAGTAATATAATAGTAAGAACAAAGTCTTTTAAATATGAAAAGGGTTGTTTGGCTGTGAGACAAAAGGAATTTTTAAAAGGCTAAACAAAATGTTTCAACCCATCTCCAATGGGATTTGAATTTCTTTTTTTAAACACCAAAGTTTGAGAAGAAAAAAAGGATTCAAACTTGGTTTATTTTCAGTTTGGGCTGGAAAATATTTTCATCGTTTTCCTGGGAAAGAAAAGCATTTCCTACTTTAGACGTAGCTAAGGAGGTATTTTCATGGCTGTCCTAAAAAAATCTTTATACTCATGCAGATAAACCTCCCTTTGACCCTGGTGATGAGTGGAGTGTTAAATTTTTTATGTCTTTCCTGTCACTTTGATTCAGTTTTAAAAGGAATGGCATTTGCATCAGGAGGCAGCAGAACAACCGTTTCTTACCTTTAGTCTTTCTGTTACCCCATCAGTGAAACTGACTGTGAATTCAGCGATTTTGGGCACTCTGAGTTTCCCTTTGTTCTTCTGGTCAGGCTGATATTCTGTTCTTGTTTTCACGATTACCTGGAAAATAACAACACTTTTAAGGCTCCTGCCCACGGCACAGATGTTGGGGTTGTTACCGAAGCTTTTCTCTAGAAACCACCCCCTGGACAAGCACCAGGAATGAACACAAACCCATCACCCCCTCAGGAATGAAAGGAGCAGATATACAGAACTGGGACAGGGAGCTTATCACACTGCGCCTTAAAATAGCTGCCAGCCAAACGTTTGACACCCACTCTTGTTTAGGACTACGCATTTAATTTTTATATCACGCTCAACAGGCAGAACAGCCCATCCTGAAGAGCCTCGCTAATTAAAAGCTCTGTCCAAACAAGTTCTGCTGAAGCCAATTTAAATTTAGGCCGTTTGGTGTCCGCTTCATTCCGGCTCCAGATTATCAATATTTATCTTGTATTATCACGGTGGCTTTTCCCCTAAGATCTGTGTCTGATTAATCCAGGTCCTAATAATCTTATCAAATGAGGTGGTTCACACCAGTGCAGAAGATCCTTGCACTTCTTGGCTCCCCTTTCCGAGCTGCAGCCTCGCAATGAGAAGCTCCAGGAGCGATCCCAAAGCTCTCAGCTCGAAACAAAACCGTGGGGAAGGATTGGGGCAGATTAAGTGAGGCACGAGGTTGGGTTCGCAGCTAATCAAGGATTTATTGCCAAACGAAGACAGCCGAGTCTGCTCTGGACCAAAGAGAACCCCAGGTATTTAATCCTCCTGCATTTAATGCATGTGAAAATCAGAGCGAGAGAAAAGCAGCGAGGAGGCATAAGCCAATTTTCTGGATTCAAATGCAAATCATTAAAGGCTGATGAATATTTACATCCTCCAGCGAATCCCTCTTGATAGTATTTATTACAGGAGCATTTGCAATATTAATACGTGGGGAGAAGGGACAAAAATCCACTGAAATACATTTCTAGGAGCATTTGGGATTGCTGATGACACAACACAGATGATGGGAAATGACCCACGGGGACTGGGCAGGTTTGGGGTGAATCCTGACCCTACTCTGAACCCATTATTGACTCAAACCCCATTTTCCTGCTCTGTCCAGCACACGGTGAGCAAAATAAAGCAAAGCTCCCTCCGCAGCCAAGGCCAAGCGGCCCAGGTCAGCTCTGAGCTTCAAGCAGGCAATAACCTCATTTTCTCCCTCCAAAGGAGCGAGTGCACCCAGACTCGTGCAGCTGGCCAGCCTTCAGTCCCCTCCCTGGCCTTTTGTAAACCCAGCACAGTAAATTACAGAGGAGCAGCCAGCAGCACCTGCCAGCCAGTGTTTAGAAATCGCTCTCTTTCTGTTTGCAGACAATATCCAATTCTCCCAAATTCATGCTTCTTGTTTGACGTAAATCTTAGCTGCAGACAAATTTTTAAAAAATTTAATTTTAATTTCCATGAGCGTTTTTCCACAAACTCTAACGCTGGGTCTTAATGAAAGACCATGAAGCCAGAATATAAGAAAAAAATCCAATTAAAAACCTTCCTTGTTTCTAGATATAATTGAATTTCCTTCACCACCAACACCAATTTTGTTATGGTTATTCTTGAACTGTTACATCGCAGCAATAGGCAGGAAAGTTTGACTCATGTTGAAAATGAACCCACACAGCCCTTCCTTCTCCAGGCAGCAGATCCAGGTCCAGCAGCAATTCCATCACATCTGGGGATAAACAAGCAAGCTCAGGGCCTGTTGGAAACTGTATCTTTTAAAAATTTCTATTTCTGTTTCTTTAGTAAGAATTGGCTAGGTCTTGCTTTGGGAAGAAATTTCCTCAGTTTTGTTTTAGAAAGATAGGTTTAACGTCTCGTCAGGCTGGGATGATGCACGGGAGATGTGCAAAGAACATCAAGGACCATCAGAGGCTGATAATGAACCATCAACCCGAGACACTGCCCTGAGCAGAGCGAAACCACCTATTCCGGGAAAGGACTGACAAGAAGCATCACAAAATAGAAATTTAATCAACACCGAAGATGAAGAAACTCAGACCCAATGATAACCTGGGTACTGGGGTTTACCTCATTTTGTACCAATAAGCTTTGAAATAATGTGTTCCTATGGGTTTTGAGTGTATAAAATCTAAGAGAAACTTCGGGAGAGACATGTGTGTTGGGAATATTCTTCCTGGGCGCATCCTAGCCAGAATAAAGTAATGCCTGATTCTCTATCACTTCAAATATAGTGTTAGAGGGTTTTTATTTTCTTCCCGGGTTTCGGTGACAGGCCCAGCCAGAGCAAAGTACTTGAACAACAATTTGCTGACTGTGCCAGCAGTGAAATGAGTGTGCCCAGAGCCAGAGTCACCCTGGGCAGTGTTTTGCAGAGAAATCTGCAGAGGTATCAAAAAGCTTTGGGAGAAGAGGGAAGAAGTTACCTTTGCTAAAGGCCTTTGAGCATGGCCAGAGTTAAAAACCTGCTCTGCAAAGTGTCTTTGTCAGACACCCCGAGGAATTACTCAGCAGAAGAAAGACAGGGCAGGCAGTGAAGTCTCCTTTTTAGAGAGCGCAGAAATCAAACGGCAAAGGTCAAAGAGAAACCTGGAAACCTGCAGGGGGAGGGACCATTCAATATCGCGGCAGCAATGATAAAAATGCGATTTTGCTGAGGGCATGGGGTGTACAGTGAGAAGAACAGAGCTCCCTCTTGCTCAGTCCCCCACAGGCAAAATAAATCAGGCTGAGCATGGATCCCACTCTCGCCGAGTTAAAAGTGCAAATTTACAAAAGGAATAATCAACCTTCTAAAGAAACCTTTCTGCATATTTAGCTTTTTTTCTTTCTTTTGCTTTTTCTGTTTTCACTTTCCAGTTTTCCAATCTGAGTTGAGTGGGAAAGATTTGCCTTCCCCCATTCCCTGCCATCACTCCTTTTTCACCTTCTTTTTCCATTTTGTCAGCGGGAGGGGAAATAATTCCTGGCGGTGAAGTCTTCCAGAAATTCCACCCCAGTTGCTGTTGAACGTGGAGTAATAAAAGCCTCCTGAGTCGGCAGTCGGGGCAGTGATCAGCACTCGTTTTTCACGGGCTGCCCACGAGTGGTTCCATCCAGCCCGGATCCCACAGCTTCCAAGCAAACCAGGTCCATCCATCTCACCCCAGGACAGATTTCCTGGGAGAGCGGCTGCTCTTTTTACAAACACAGCCCCCAGAATGATCCCATTCCCTCTCCTTGGCTCTTCTGCAGCGGTGCTGGCTTGGGAATTGTTCTGGATTGGAATCAGGGAAAGGGAGGGGAAAATTGGGGTCCTGGGAGGCTGCAATTCAGAGCAAACTGAAGGGACAGAAACGCCATCTCCTCGTTCCCTCCTCTGAGAAAAGAGCTGCTCTGAGGGGGAACTTCCAGCTGGATTTAGCTCAGGGAATCTCCCTGCGGGTTATCTTGTTCCTGTGATCTGCTCTGAAAGTTTTCACACCATTTCCCAGAGATACAACACCTTAAAAAGTTGCAGACGCTGTGCTGCTCATTGCATAGGCACGAAAGGGAACGCCAAGAAATGACCCGGGACTTTCTTCACTTTACATCCAAAATAAAGCTGTTCTTTCAAAGTTGCTTCTCGATGGGGTTTGCAGAGCGATTGTGAGGATGCCAGAGGAGAGAAAAGGGCTTCCATGGCCCAGCAAAAAGACACATCCAATTACGGGAACCCACACTGCAGTCCTTAAGCAGGTTTGTTTAGGATTGCAGCTAATTAACCAGCAATTCAGCAAAGCACTTAAGCAGGCAAGTAGTCCTATTAACACCAGCGGGATGAGCCGGGTATTTGAAGTTAAGAGTGCATTTAAGTGCTCTGGCCACCGGAGCTGGCTCCAGGCACCTTCCCACAGCCAGTTCCATCTCGGATGCTTGGGGATCCTGGGGAATTCTTCAGCGAGTGCTCCAGGCGCTCCGCACACCAGCGTGAGCCCAGATCCCATTTTACTCATGGAGGAGTAGAGAAAAAAGACAAAAAAGGGATCTCAGTACTGTGCTGAGTCCCACTCGGTGGCTGGGTCAGGAGTTCAGATCACGGCTGGGTCACTGCTTGCAGTGCACCGTGTTTTCTCAGACTTCCATCCATGAGAGGGAATGGCAGCTCCAGCAGATTCTCCATGGAAATATCACCTTCTTGGGATCAGGGGCTAGCAAAGGATGTCAGACAACCCACGGAAAATAGCAGCTCTCTGCAGGATTGTCCCCCTCAGCCATCCCAGCTCAGCAGATGCAGTAACTCTCCGCGCCTGGAAAGGTTCTGACATTCTGTTCTTTTCCTTGGATCTTCTGGTTCTCATTCCAGCCCCTCAACCACTCCTGAAGAGCTCAGAGCAGCCTGCAGGACCTGTGGGAATTGTGAAACCCCGGCAGGAGAGCACCACAAGCCACATCCATCACCCCGCTCCACACAAGATGTTTCTAATGATGCTGTTTGCTAATACATTTATTGAGCCCTAAACCTGAATGCTGTTATTATTCCAGGCTTAATGCTGGTGCCACGGCTGGGATCAATAGGAAATCTTTCCTCAGCTCTAATGAATGCAGGACCATGCACCCTCTCTGCAGTGATGCTTTGGAAAATTATAGGTGTGCTGAGGTGAGAAACAACAGATGAGAGTCTGCCTGCACCAGCAGGAAATCCATCATCGACAACCTTGAGAAGGTAAACAGTGGGAGAGTGCTGGGAAATCCAGGGATTTGGGCTGCTGAAAGGGAAAAGAAAGCAAGCTTCAAACCAAGTGGGCTATATTAAAAGCATTCGCTGTGAGGAGGAAGGAGCAGAGTAGATGTGAAATGTGACAAATTGAAAAATATCCCATTAAGCACGGAACCTTGAAAAGGATTTTCCAACGAAGGGATGAAGTAAGTGTTTCAGAAAATGAACTGATATGAATTCTGAGCCTTGTCTCCAACTGCCTAAATGTAACATCATTTATTGCCACTTTATATTTGCGCTCCAGCTCTATGGTTTTCCCTGAAGAAATGAGTAATAATATTTAACATAACTGGCATTGTGAAAACTTTAAATTATTCATTTGGAAAAGGACATGCAGCCCCGCCATAATTCCCACTCCGCTGCCACTGTGCATGTAATATATTGTGGTTCAGGTGCTGCAAAGCGCAAACCATAAAAATTTAAAATACTACTTCCTGGGATTATTAATAATGAAGAGTCTCTCAGTCGGAGTGGCTGACAGATTGACAGAAGAGATAAACAAAATGTGTCGCTGCTACCAAGGAGAAAGGTTCCTTGCGAGTTCAAAGCTGGACTTTGTAGTCCCACAGAACGGCCCCGTTTCCAGGAGCATTAGTCATGCTCCCTTTTAAATGAAAATCGTCTCAGCTTCCTTGGAGAAATGGAGAAAGCTTCCGCACCTTTCTCCATTCCTTGCAGAGAGAGAAGGGGAAACATCAACTTCTCACTGGCACCAAAGTCGTGGTTTCCTTTGCCTTTGTTACCCAACAAAGCACCAGCAGCTGAGCAGCACCTCAGGGTGCAGTAGGGACCAGGTGACAGCAAAAGGTGACCCCAGCCTAGAGCTGGCCCTGGGGCAGGTACTCCCCTCGTGTGCTCCGAGCCAAGCGATGGACAGAATTCCCCACCTGCCTGCACCCACCATTCTCCAGCCTGATCCTCACACAGAGCCAAATAATGGCTGGAATTCCTCACCTGCCTGCACCCACCATTCTCCAGCCTGGTCCTCACACAGAGCCAGCAATGGCTGGAATTCCTCACCTGCCTGCACCCACCATTCTCCAGCCTGCTCCTCACATGGAGCCAGCAATGGCTGGAATTCCTCACCTGCCTGCACCCACCATTCTCCAGCCTGCTCCTCACATGGAGCCAGCAATGGCTGGAATTCCTCACCTGCCTGCACCCACCATTCTCCAGCCTGCTCCTCACATGGAGCCAGCAATGGCTGGAATTCCTCACCTGCCTGCACCCACCATTCTCCAGCCTGCTCCTCACACAGAGCAGCTCCAAGGAGCAAATGAGATGTGCACATTGAAGTTAAAATACTCAGCACTGAGAGAATATAGGGAAAGAGATGGGAAAATCATGTTTCAGGGCTTCAAACAACCTCTTGCCTCACAGGCTTAGGATGAAACATTGATAGGCATGAGCAGCTCCTTGCAGCATTGCCTCTGCCTCCTCCTGGCTGTTGCCCTGGCTACTGCCAGAAACAGGGTAAGGTGGACAAATCTCAAATTACCTGGCAATCCCCACACTGCAAATGCCCAGATTTTTAGAGAATTAGGTCTTTAAAGCATCCCCAAATGATTGTGGCTATCTCCCATCCTACAGAAATGGCAGCTGTGCTTCCAAATCTGCAGGATGGACACATCTCAGCAGGCAGACTTCCCAAAGTCAGTATTAAAACTGGCATTTGGGATGTCGGTAATGGCATCCCAGTCGTTATTTGAATACATAAAGTGCCTGAAATATCAAGCAGAAAAATAAAAAAAAAGATAATTTTAAGAAAAAGATGCCCTGGATCAAAACCACAGTCCCTGGAGAAAGCCAGGGTCACCACTCTGCTGTTTTTTCACCCTGTATCAGCTCATCTCACAGGCGTTGTGCTGGAAATGAGTTTCACAGAGGGTGGTAGGAAAAAAGTGATCTCCTGAATCAGTGCCAGGAGGATATTCCAGGCATAAGGAACATTGCAAAAGGACAAAGACAGCAAACGTAATCAGCCCTGGCATCGCCAGTGAAAGGCAGCACAGAATGCAGAGCTGGGAGCTGAAAGCAGCTGAGAAGGGCAAGGCACAGCCCCAAGAACAAAAACAGCTCGGAATTTATTCAGCCAAGTCTCCCTGCAAATCCCCAGGTGCCCACAACCACCAGGAACCCACGGGAGGTGGGGTGAGAAAATTTGATTTCAGGAGGTTCATCCAGGAGAGGGTCAGCAAAGCAGACAAAAGAACCCACAAATTGGCCGGGGTGAATCAGCAGAGCTCCACTGCCTTCCCCTCAGCCGAGATTCCAGTTCTCCTCTCCAGATCAGTAAGGAACTGGTGTTGGGGTTCAGCTGGCAGCCTTGCTGGAATCCCTTCCACCCTCAGCGCTGGGTTTCCGTGGGAGAGAAGAGGCTGCAGCAGGCTCAGCCAAGCCTCCAGAGCCCAGCACACTTCCCTGGGTCCATTCCTGCTGCTTCTGTGGGATGCAGCTCCAGGAATTGCAGTGCAGACATAGCTGGGCTTAGGAGAGGCAATGGAGCTCACAAAGCCAGGCAGCTCTAAAGCCCCTCATTCAGGCACTGATGGCAGAGCAGCTCAGGAGGGAGATTTCTGCCCGTGCCACACAAATCCTGGGATGTTCAGAGTGAAGCTCTGCAGCAGCAGCACTTTCTCTGGATGATGGGAGGCTGCTGGAAGCTGCTCCAGGTTCCTGTGAGCCTGGGTCCAGCCCTGGATCACCTGTGAGTGGAGGGATTGGTGAATGAGAGGAAGCCAGCACTGAGTGACATCCAAACAGGAGCAGGAACTGCCAAGAACCCGAGCAGGCCTGTCCAAAGTGTGCAAACAACATCCAGGAGGTTCCCCAAACGCTGCTCTGCCCGAGTGCGATGCTGCAAAGATTTATTACAGCCTGATGAGCCTAACGAGCAGGCGTGGTGTTCAGCTCCAATCCACATCCAGAGGACAAAAGGAATTGCAGTGTGGGAGGGGGACAATGGCACAGGAGAAGGTGGCTCAGACTTTGGTGTTTGTGGGGACGAGGCAGAGTATCCCAAGTGGAGAGAGAAAAGGATGGGGGAAGGCAAGACAGCCTGCTCCTTTATACTTGTTACTCTCTTCCTTTATTTTATCCATGTTTTCTTTCCCTTCCCATCCTCCCCCTCCCTTTTCTTCTTCCTTTCTCCCCCTGCCTCATCACTATTCCTGCCCCATCCCTCCTTTTGCCACTTGCTCCATCCCCCCAGCCTCACCAGCAGCTGAGCAGGAGCCTCCTGTCCCTGCAGCTTCCCAGGAATGCTCAGCCGGGAATGCTGAGCTGCCTCCAGCTCCCGAAAGCTGCCCTGCCAGCTCGTGCCTCGGGGCTGCACACAGGGCAGGCTGGCGCTGGTGTTCCAGGCCAGAGCTCCGAGCGGTCCCCGAGGCACAGGAGCACTCAGCCAGCTTCTCTTTAATTATTCCTGCTCAGCTGGCCAGGACCAAACGTTATTTTCTGTTAAACCAACAGGGACGGGCTGTGCACACCAGGGACCCCCCTGACTTCCAGGAACTGTGTAAATGCACGGCCTCAGCCACTCAGAGAGGGATGTGGCCAGGGGCAGGAGCACGGGGTGGGAAAAGCATTCGAACAGAGCTGTTACATCTCATTTTTTGCTTTCTTGGGTTGGTGGCAGGAATTTGCCACTAGAGAAATTAATTCTCGAGCCTCCTGATGCATTCAAAATAAAGAACAATGGACCACATGATAAGCCTTCTGCAGCCTCCACCACAAAAGAGATGCTGGGTGGTTTTTTCAGCCTGACAAGAGCTTTCATGCACTTTTGTGTTATGTAAAATTAGGATTTCACTGCCAGAACAGAGGTTATTTCCTGCTGGATTACACTGAAGCCAGCCAAGAGACCAAGGGATCCCCAGTTGTTGGTCTCATTTAAAATTTCAGCGAACAGAACGGTCCCTGAAAAGCTGCACATCTTTCAGCATTCTCATTGCAGAGACACAATCACAGCTGAAGCTGTTTGTCTCTGCCTTGGAAAACAAGGCAACAGCTCCTCTTTTCCCCTTTGGTCCTAAAAGATAAAAGACTTCTGTTGGGGTATTTTTTTTTCGCTTTTTGAATCAGAAGAAATGAAATTCAGAGACATAAAAAGCCGGGTCAAAGGCTTGTCATTGTTGATGGGGCTATTATTGCTGTTACATGGATGGATTTCACCAAAAAGGCCATGCAGAAATGATTTAAGAGCACCTGTGTCCGCCTTCTGCTCCAGCAAGGGAACAGGGGACAAGGGAAATGCTTGAAGATGGCCAATAAATAAAAATGCACAGCAGGCTTAGCACCTGAGGGGGAAAACTCCTGTCCTGGGTACATTTGTCCCCCTGCAGCCACGCGAGTGCTGACAGCAGGACGAGAATGCTGATGCTGCAGGAGGAGGGGAGGAGGGGACATCCTCCTTTGCTGGGAGAAGCAAGGAGACATTCCAGTGGAAAAAAAGGTTGCCAAATTGAAGCCTCCTGAATTCCTGCACTTTTCCCACAGCAGCAAGGTGGAAGTCAGAGGGAGCTGCTAAGCTCTCAGTGCTTTGGGAAAGAAGCCTCTCAGAAAGCACCCCCAAAAGGACAGACAGGAAATTTAAGCAACCTCCAAGTGTTTCCCCCTCTCACCCCCACCCTCATGTGATTTCTTCAAGGAACTGTCTGAACAGAGCTGGGCTTCAGGGATTACATCACATCAGCAAAGCCTCGTTTTTATATTCTACCTCCGTATCCTCTCTCTGAACGAGGAGCCAGACACTGAAAACACTTGGGAAGAGATTATGGGAGCTCTGGTGAAACACCTACAGAGGTTAATGCTGAGAGTCACTTTGAGCGACTCTCAAGTGAGTCAGTTACAAAAACATCCTTGAAATTAAGAAAAAAAAAATCAGGTATTTAAGGTCCTTAAACCACAATTCTCAGTCTGTAGATTGCACAGGCTTTGTGGGCTGTTTTTAAGGATCCAACAAACAACAGGTTTGATGCTTTTCAACCTGCATGCAGGTATCTCAGACTCAACTGAAAAAACCCCTGTAAATGAACAGAACTTGCAAATACACACCAGGTGAAGGCACTGCTGTAGAGACAGCAGGTGGGCTGCCCAGCACGAGCCTGGCACACCCTTGGATCACTACCCAGAGCTGTTCCTACTCCTCCTCTACCAGCCAGAGCAAGGACAGAGCCCCGAGCTGCACCCAAACCTCCTTGTTTTGATGCACCTTGGATTGCCCTGACCCCAAGGTTAGATCCAGGTCAAAATCTCAGAGTTTCACAAATGAAAATCCTTTCTGACAGCGAATAGAAGCCCAGACAGGGGAACACTTAACAGGGTCGGGGTTTTTTTAGGTTTCACTTACAGGAGGCTGTGCAGTGCTGAGGATGGGGTGCAGGAGCCGGCTGGCAGCATTGCCTCCCTGTGGCTGCGGGCAGCACCATCGGGGGGCACCGCAGGAGAGCCCCGAGGCTGGAGAGCCCCGCGGAGCTGTCCCTTACCCCAGACAGGGCTGGAGAGCCCCGCGGAGCTGTCCCTTACCCCAGACACGGCTGGAGAGCCCCGAGGAGCTGTCCCTCACACCCGGGCTCAGCTCGCTCCTGCAGCATCCTATGCCCGAGGCTCAGGAAGCACCTTCCCTTAGGAGCTCACTCTCTGGGATAAAACTCAGCTGCTCGCAGGTTTTAGGAATTGCCAAGAAAAAAAGGTCAAATTTTAGCAGTTTTTTTCCGCAAGTCTCTCAAGTCCAAACAAGAGTACGCCCTGAAAGACGTGAAATCCGTGTCCACTCCTCCTCAGAGGCACAGCCTGCCTGAATTCAGCAGCAGCTTTGCTTTTTCCGGTACAAAGCCGCAGTTTTCCCCTCTCACTTAACCTCTGCCCAAGCCTTTCACCTGAGGCTCAGCTCCTTATTAGCAGCTCTTTAAACAGCCCCTCTGCCCCGGGGTGAGCTCACCCCACCGGACCCCGTTAGACAAGAGAGCAAAGGAAACAGGTCGTGAATTATTTTGCTTTTATCATAAATAACCTCTCCTCCTGGTGAAGGGATTTCCAGCCCGTTAACTCCGGGCCTGCTGCACGGAGGAGATGAACCACAGCCTGCAGAAATCAATAGCTCTGACTCTAATGAGTTCTGAATCACGCTCAGCACGCCCGGAGATCCATCCCACACTTCCAGCAAAGGGAAATGTGGATGGCAGTAGATGCACTGGCAGTAATGTATGCTAATGAAGGTAATGCAACCTAACAACACGTGAATTATTGATGTGGGCATGTTTAAAGGGAAAAATCAGCAAGGCGTCACACCACACTGATCCGCGCCTGTGTTTGTTCACCAACAGGCAGCGGGAACGTGGCGGTCCTGAGAGCGCTCATCACCACCTGATTAGCTCGAGAAGATCTCCGTGGGGTAATCCACGCCTCACCTGATCCACAATCATCCGAATTCCGCGTTGTCATGTGACACCGGGTGATCTCACCGAGCCCTTTGTACTGGCGTCAAAGCAGCGACTCTCGCACACCTACAGTTCCCCCTGAGGTTTTCAGACGTTTATGACAAATCATATTGCTCTGCCTGAACGATTTTGCTTAGTCTTACTTATCCGTCACAGGTAAGGGATGACTTAGCCTCTGATTCACACCAATTCACAGAATCTTCCTCTCCTGAATGCAGCAAAGTTGTTCCCGATTGCCATGAGGCACACGGAGAGCAGAACCAGCTCCTTTGTCTGGCACGGCTCTGATTCCCAGGATGTCAAGGCAGTTGACTCAGCTCTATCCTAAAATAAACACAATTTGTCTACCTAGGCAGGTTTATCACATCCATCACCATGTTCTCCTAATGTATTTAGGGAAAATTCATTTTGTACCACGGTAAAAGCAGGATACGCGTTCAGTAATCACCGGTGCTAATTCTGCTGTTATTCCATTATCCTGTGAGATCTCCTCGTTCTGTCTGTACTTTGGGGTGGGCTGGCTCCACCTCTGTGGTATCTGGGAACTACATTGCAGACAGGCTTTGTTTTGGTGAGGGCTGTTGGGGGAATACGGATTTTTACAGTCTCATCATGTCCTCACCAGGTTATACTGATACGCATCATCCCCACAGGGATGTAGACAAAAGATCTCCTCGTTCACACTGCAGCCAAAAAAATCCCAAGGCAGCCCGCAGCCAATCGCACATTCCTGGGCGGCTTAGTGCTGCATTCAGGTGTGAGAGAGCCGGGAATGTCCCCTGCCCGGGGCCAAACGGGTCCCTGGGCTGTGCCCCAGGGAAATCAGCATCCTCAGTGCCCAAATCAGCTTTGCAAAGCCGCAAAGAAAACGGAGCTTAACAGCGATAATTAAAACAGCAGCTTATTTCGGCAGAGTTATCACATTACCTCCTCTCAAAGCAGGCCATTAATCTTTCTGATAATAACACATCGCACGCTGCTCCTCAGCTTCCCCAGCGCTTGCACGAGAAACACACACACCAAGCTTTTTTTTTTTCCCCAGTTGCATTTATGAATATTTGGGGTTTTTTTTGAGGAGGGAAGGCACTGGGGGGCAGCTGCGTGCTGATGTGCCGTGTTAAAACAGATAAACACACTATGAAAAATAACCCCTTTTTATTTATTGAATAAATATCCACAACTCCCATCACCAGAGCCCAGTGACAAGCGAGGGGCACGTCCGTGTGCGCAACCATGCAGGAGCACATTCTGATTTTGTTTTACCTTTTCCGGAGCCGGGAACTGCAGGTGATTTACTTCCAAAGGCGTGATCAAAGGGACTGTCTGAAAACCATCTTCGTTGGATGGTTGTTTGTTGTTCTTGTCGTTCAAATTACTCCCCAGCTTCACCATCCTTGCACCCGGCTTTCCAGACCTAAAACCGCGGGGGAGACGAGCAATGTCACCGGGGCAGCGGGAAGGGGACAATCCCTGCCCTGCCCTGCTCGGTTTGGGTTCAGGGGTCGGTCCCTGGGTTTCGGGAATGCCGCTTCACTTCACCAACGCATCTGCCTTATGCAGGCACCCCACAAATACCCTTTAAACCCCACAAACACCATTTAAACCCTATAAATACAATTTAAACCCCACAAACACCATTTAAACCCTATAAATACAATTTAAACCCCACAAACACCATTGAAACCCTATAAACACCATTCAAACCCCACAAACACCATTGAAACCCTATAAACACCATTCAAACCCCACAAACACCATTGAAACCCCAAAAACAGCCTTCAAACCCCACAAACACCATTTAAACCCCCAAAACAGCCTTTAAACCCCACAAACAGATTTTAAACCCCACAAACAGATTTTAAAGCTCTCGCTGTCAGCCCAAACACGGCGCATCCCAAAGCGCCAGGAGAGCCACAGGCACTGCTGGGAATGTCACCAACACGACTGAGAATGTCACCAGCATCACCGGGAATGTCACCAGCACCACCGGGAGAGCCGCCAGCAGCACCGTGAATGCCACCAGCAGCACCGGGAATGTCACCAGCACCACCGGGAGTGCCACCAGCACCACCGGGAATGTCACCAGCACCACCGGGAATGTCATCAGCACCACCGGGAATGTCATCAGCACCACCGGGAGTGCCAACAGCAGCACCGGGAATGTCATCAGCGCCACCGGGAGTGCCACCAGCACCGCCACCACCGCGGACACGCGCGGGGACACAGGGACACAGGGACACGGGGACACGGCGCGTCTCTCACCGATCCCGGGGGGGGTTTGATACCCCTCTCCCATTTTTGCAGCCCCGTTACGGGTTCAGCCCCCTCCCCTGCACATCCCGGAGCACCCGGGGGTCCCCGGGAGCGGCGGCGGTTCTGCGGGCGCGGCTCCGTGACTTACCGCAGAGCAGGCGGCGAGAGGCGGCGGCGGCGGGGCCGGTGTGGAGCCCGCGGTGTCCGCGGGGGGAGCGGTGCTGAAGGGACAGCGCNNNTCAGCGCGGCCTCGCGCGCCCCCTGCCGGCCCCGCCACCGCCGCGGCCGCCGCGCCCCCTGCAGGCCGCGCTGAGGGTGCGACATGTCCCCATGGCTGAGGGACCCTGTCCCAATGGCCCTGTGCCCATGGCCCTGTGCCCATGGCTGAGTGCAGCCCTGTCCCCATGGCCGAGTGCCTATGGCTGAGGGGCACTGTCCCCATGGCCGGGAATCACTGTCCCCATGGCTGAGTGCAGCCCTGTCCCCATGGCTGAGGGACCCTGTCCCCAGGGCTAAGGAGCCCTGTCCCCATGGCTGAGGGGGCTCTGAGGGGGTCTGTACCCATGGCTGAGGGGCACTGTCCCCATGGCTGAAGGTGGCTCTGCCCCCATGGCTAAGGGCGGGACTGTCCCCATGGCCGGGGGACACCACGATCCTCCCGCGGCATTGCCTGGCATGGAGGGCATCACGCTGGAGGTCATCCAGGGTGGCTGCATGGGGACAGGACCCTCGCTGTCACCCTCTGGCCCCCAGTGGTGTTGAGTGCTGTGTCCCTCACTGGAACATCACACAATAACAGAACTGTGGAATGCCCTGATTTGGAAGGGATCTTAAAGCTCATCCAGTGCCACCCCTGCCATGGCAGGGACACCTCCCACTGTCCCAGGCTGCTCCAAGCCCCATCCAGCCTGGCCTTGGGCACTGCCAGGGATCCAGGGGCAGCCACAGCCTCTCTGGGCACCCTGTGCCAGGGCCTCCCACCCTCACAGGGAAGGATTCCTTCCCAATATCCCATCTAAACCTTCCTCTGTCACTTTGAGCCCATTCCCCCATGGCATCACCACAGCCACAG
>VYZT01052360.1:0-11554 GCA_013400735.1 Pomatostomus ruficeps
ATGCAGGACTAAAGCATTAGGTTTACCTAATTAGGATTACCCACAACAGAGCTGGTGGGTAATCTGGCACCTTTTAAATTTTGAGATGAAAACATACCCAGCTACCCAAGCATAAATACTTTCCCCTGAATTACTTATTCTCATCTTTTAGTCATTATGCTTGAGAAAGGCCTATAATGCACTTTCAAAAAACGAGCTTGAACAAAAACCCACGAGTTTACCAGACGTGGAAAAAACCACTCACAACAGAATTCATAGTTTTACAGCACTGTATGATTGTCCCTTCCTCTACAGCTCTACTGTATTCTGCCAAACAGAAACTATCTCCTTCTCCTTTATAAACTTAAGGTAGCATATCATCTTGTACATTTCACAGGTACCAACTCCCTCTCCTTTTCAGACAGTGGTGTTAGAGATGTCAAGAAGTTGCTTCAAATTTAAATTAACTTTTCACTTTAACTTAGTTTCTAAAAGTTCAGACCACTGAAAACGTTCAGGTCATAAAAGTGGTCCAACAAAATCCCCATCATTTCATATTTACTGACAAATCCCTTTTCCTCGTTACTGAGGCATTTCTGCAGCAGCACCGACCACTTCAGCAATGAAAAATTACTTTTATCCAGGTTGCTTCAGCAGCCAAAAATAAGACAGTGAAATGTAACCATCCAGAACTTATGCACAAACCTTGTCCTGACTTGAAGTGGGATTCAGTAGACAAAACAGGAAAGTGTAAGGATCTGTACTGATAAATTGATCTGACTTCTTCAGCCCATGTAAGGTATAGCAGACTCCTAGATGTTGTTTTCCCACTGTAAGACTTAAGTGGTCCATCAAGTTCATATCTCCAGTCCACCAAAACCCTGGAAAGTCATTGTGTAGAAACAAACATCTTCCTTCAGCATGATGACATATTCCATCTGTTTGGCATTCTCTGCTTCCCAGATACTGATTTTTTTAATGACCATTGAAATATCGTTCATATTTGGGGAAGTAGTTCCGCCCCAGAGTTTGTTAACCTTGTGTGTGTGCCAAGTGGATAATTTTCTTCACTACTGACCACTGACTGAAGAGTTCATAACTCATCTCTCAAAACCAAAGAGCATTTGTAAATCTGGTTTTGTTTTCCTAAAAAGGATGAAGATATCTGTAAGAGTCACAAGACCTAAGTCTGCTTCTGAAATTGGACTTTGCAAACCAGGAGAGCTGCCTTCAAGTTAGAAAGCAATAAAACACTCATACACAAGCACAGTTGTGGAATATTCCAACCCCATAAAGAACACAGGCTTTTAATCATCTGGACTTTCAAGTGGATCAGAAGTTTAATATTCCATGTCTGGGAAACTAAGGCTACAATAATATAGGCAGCTGTTCCAAAAACCTATTAAAATATTTGCAGAACCCATCTCGGTAACCATCAAGCAATCAGATCATTTTGTGCCTGCTAAAGCACCTGATCCCTCTGGTAGACAATGAACAATGTCCCAATAAACACTGTCACTACATCAATAAGCCAATTTATTTATATCATACTTGAATATAATGGATGAGGATGTACTCTTCACCCAAAGGCCTCATCCTTGGAAATTTATCTTTAAATTTCCTCTGCCACTTCATTTTTTACATTTTTAAGTCTGCTCAGATAGTTAAATGAATGTACTTTATTCAAAGCTTCCCAGAACATTCAGAATAACCATTAACAAGACTCAAGCGATAACAAGGTTAGGATTATCAGTGACTGGCTCCAAAACCTTACTGAAGATGGTATAATGAGTTTGCAAGACTTACAAAACTGAAGAACAGGTAACACAATTCTGACCTCTCTGGGATAAATTCTGGATGAATGTCCAGAGTGTTGACAATTCACCAGGCAATCCAATAAAAACATGAGCACATTATCACATAAGAGAAATATCAGTGGTCCAATAATATGAAATGTATTTTTATGTACGTGCATGTAGAGAGGTGTAAATAATATTGGGATTAAAATTCTAAATCAGAGAAGGAGAGGATAGCACTATCTGCTTCACAGAAAACGTCTCTCAAAGCAGTAAAAGAGATAAATAAATCACAATTTTACTGGAAAGTTCTCACTAAGTTTTAAGCCAAACTGAGCAATACAGTAATTACTACCTCTCTGTTAAGATCCATTTACCTATATAACACAAACTGCTGTAATTAATGTTGCTCATAGAAAAGTCCACCCCTGAAAACAAAAAAAAGATTTTTGAACTCTGAATCCCAGTTACGACCTTGGACATGCCTCACTTCTGTGGCAATTTTGTGAACCCCTCACAAGTGACTACATAACTTTTGTGGCTGCACAGCATAAAGCAAATGCAGCTATACAAGACAAAACATTCATTTATTTGACTGCACTGTACATTCCAGTAATATTCCATCAAATCACTACATGTTTTCTCTTTTTCTGTAACTGGTTTTACTCACACATGAACTAAATGAAGTGAATAATTTTTAAAATTTATTGTAGGATGTCTAGACTTTCAATGGGATCCTGTAAAAGTCACCTCAAAATTAAATTAGGTATTTAGAAAATAGTTTGAACTACTCGATACACATTATTTGTGTTACTTACATTCAGTGAAACTACAATCTCCATATCCCTACAGATTCAGTTCCCAATGAATCTACTATGTGGAATAGTTAAGTAGTCATTATAACATTCTGTCAAATGCCATTCTGCCATTTCATCCCATTGCAGTAACACAACATGGACTGGAGTTACCTCATTTAATTTGGGTCCTCCAGACAGACCAGACCACCTTCAAATCAAAGGGAGTTCCACACAGACTCCTTTTATTAAATTAGCAATTATTAAATTTAGCAATTTATTGAATTCAGCAATTATTGAAGAGTCAAATGAGTCACCTGAGAAGGAAGATAAATCAGGCCCTGCCTCTATGTCTGGACTGCTCCTAAGGCCCAAGTCGGCCGGGATACACCTGCGCTGTACAGGACTGCCAGCACACTGTCTCACAGCAGTATCTTCTTTCAGCGCTGAACAAGGGAGTTCAATTTCTTTTTGTTTTCACACTATGCTTGTTTGCATACATTTGTTTCCAAAAATGCATGCCTGCCTGTGCCCTTCTTTTTGTTCAAAGCATCTATTCACTTTTACATAGATTTTTCACTGTCACAAATTTCTAAACTCCATTCATAAGGTACTCAACGAAATTAAGATACAACTACAGATCTGGCCTGAACTACACCTCATACAGGCAGACCCTCATATGACAAGATTCCTTAAACTAAACTTCCATATCTAACCACTCACCCTTTGTGGCCACACCTCAGCTTCTAGTTTTGAGTATGACCTTAAAAACACATTGTCTAATCAAATTTTAGAAGGATATCAGCACCAACAGCCTGATTCCACATAGTTGCAAAGGAACTCAAAGCTTTTGTTTAGACTTTTACATTAAATAGTCCTATCCATGGCCAAAGTGAAATCTTTTGTCACTTTTATACTACCCATAAAAATCTACACAATGAGACACAGGGATATTCTTTGAACTTTGCTGGTCACTAGACACAAGATGGTGGGTTTCTCGAAAATGTTTCCACACAGACTTTGATTAGAAGTCTACAAGCCCAAAAGCTTACACAACTTTTTTCCTGTCCCAACTGCACCCAAAATCACAGGTGTCTTAAACATTTGTGAGAACTCACATGAATAATTCTAAAGATAGTATTCAAGCACTATTGACTCAGGCATCTGCTTTTCTCATGACTAAACCCAAGTGCACAACAATCTGCCCTTGCTCATTTCTCACACTCTCCCTGAAGCAAACTTATTGATGCATGAAGGATTAGCAGCACTCCCTCACGGCAGGGTAGCATGCAGAGCAGACAACATTCCTAAAACACATTTTTGGGAGGGCACCCCAACTCGAACCAAGTCTTAGTGGACTTTCTCTCTAGCATCAGTCTTTGCTTCCATAGGCCCATCTTAATTTGTTTTTCCATCTGTCAGGTCTTAAAATGTTGCAATTTCACTGAAAATTTAACCATGAGTTCTGCAGGATTGCTTTGACTTCACAGTGATTCAACTTTGCAGAAAGAGGAAAAAGAACACCTTCCCTCCCGCCTTTTTTCCTATTGACATTCAGAGTAGACCAGTAAAAAAATAAAAAAAATCTCACTATATATTATAGCAAAATTTCCATTGTGTTTCAGTCCTTCTCATACCCACCCAGGGAACTTCCTAAGCAGTCATTTTTAATTGTTCTGGAAAAATTAAGTATCTACCAACTTACTTCCCCAAACAGGAATATCTTTGCTTTCTGCTTTCATTACGATGGAGGCGAAGGTCATAGTTACTGGAATGGCATCAAAGTAGGAGGAATGGGGAGCCACCGTTAATATTGCTGCTTCTGCTGGCAATGCCCGTCTGCCTTTCACATTTATCCAGTGGAATCCACCAGCAAGCCACATCATCCTCATTATTGCTTTCAGCAAAATATCCACTATCCTGCAAAGAGTTGGGAACACAGTTATGTTGCCACAGGAACACCTTAAAATAATGAAAATAAAAACATTATATGCATGACAAAAGTTCAGATTGGATACGATGCTTAAAACAGAGCTGGAACCTGCACAGACTTTGTTTTTCTCTTTCTCAGCTGATTTAAAACCACTTTCAAGGTAAGGTGCTGTTCAATTTCATTTTATACCTGAACATTAATTCATTTTAGTCTCCAAGATTGGCATTTAGTTCATCATTAATTTTTATTCAGACTATGACTGTTAAGTTTCTTCTACACAATGCCTAATAAAGTTTTCTAGTAACACCTAAAAAGCTCTAATAAATTGAGTCCTGAAATATGCTATAAGATATTGCTAGAAGGCACTTACCCTGACTCCTGGTTTCAAGTTTACCCAAACAGAATAGGGGAGAAATGTAGGACAGAGATTCTCAAATACAGGAATGCCTATAGAATACATATGAGAACTCAGGAAATATTTTACTATCTTCCCTTTTGCCCACCTCCTCCTAAAGTGATTTGGATTCTCATTTTTTGTGGATTTTTTTTTTTTGGTGGGGTGGGGAAGGTTTTTTTTGGTGGAGTTTTGTTTATCTGTTTTTTTAAACTGTCTGACAGTCATGAAAAGAGAAAGTTTGAACCAACAGAGTACAAAAATTGAACACCACAAATTGTAGCACAAGGACTGGAGGCTGGAGAGCAGGGTAACACTGAAAATTGGATTAAACGGGGAAGGGGGAATCTAAAAAGATTCAAAATAACTGTATGCAAGACTGAAGGCAGCCAATTATTCCATTAGTTAGTTATTGTACTGATATCACTCCAAATTAAATGTAAAGTGACATGCCTCTCTGGTTCTCAGCCTCCTTCCCTCCTGTGATGCAAAACACAATCAGCTTCCTTCATGCTAGCGCCAGCTCCTAATTTTAAAGCTGTCTACAGAAGAGGTGATACACCCCTCCTTTCCTGCTCCTCAAACGGCAGTTTTCACGGATGGGAGGGCACTTCTACCTTAATTAGCATTGCAATATCAAAGCAACCACAGACTTTTAATAAGCACCAAAGTATGGGGCAAGCCCTCAGGGAATCAACCTAAGTTTTGTCAGTTCGTCACAGGGTCGAAAACAATGGGGTGAAGCAGTTTAAAACAACAATTTAGAATATGAAATCTGGGCACATTCCACAGAGTCAATCTTCATAACCAGAAGCTGACATTACAGGAATAAACGCAATTGAAGATACCACAACAAAGCTCCACACTACATCCTCAATAAAAGAAGCCAGAGATTACCAGTGTAATTCTTGGATCACCTGATAAATCCAAGAGTTGAGGCATTTCTAATTTCCCACCTGAGGAAAGTGTTTAATAATTTTCATATTTTTCTTTTGAAGAGAAAAGCAGATCTCCGAGACAGGTAAAAGGTATTTCCCATTTCCTCTATTTCAAACTGCTGAACTGTATAATGATTCTCTCAGTATTTCACCACATCAGTGACTCACTTTCGCCACCAGGAGAGGGGCTTTTCAAGCTCTTGATCATCAGATCCCATTGAAGCAATGAATGCAAAAGGCCAGGCCAGCAACATCATAAAAGCAGCAAAAAAGAGTCGGATAGGAAACAGAGTCAAGGTCATGAAGGCAATCTGCAAAATAATAATAATAAAAAAAAGCATTATTCTAACACAATCTTGGACTTAAAAGGTCAGTGATTCCTAGAAACTGATACCAGTTCTTAACTTAAAAATATCTAATGGTAGAAAGAGCAGAATACGATTCAATTCCAGATATGCCAGATAAGTTTAAAAAAAGCACACTTTTCAATATCACAATAGCTGGGCAAGGATGAGTAATGAGGCATGAGGTGCTGTCTCATGTTGTGCTTAATCTGATGCATCTCCATGCTGCTGTGGAAAGCTTAATTCATATTCTTCACTTCCCTGATGCAGATCTAGTCATCATGCAGCTCACTTTCCACTTCCTCTCACTTCCCAAAACAGCTCAACAACCAACTCTGTAGGTGCTCAGATCTGTAAATCTAGGATAGGTGCAGGGAACACACAGCAGGAGAAAAGCCCAAGATACCACTTCCAAGCCCTAAGTACCAGCCCAGTGCAGTTGGATTTTACAGTGATGGTTCAGGCTGGCACCATCATCTCCTAACAACCACGATCTCACTCTCCAGAACAGGATTCCAGTCCCCGTGTAGACTGCTTTAGTTTGCACAACTGAAAGAAAAAGGAATTTTATTTTCCTTATATAGGCTAGTTTCCCAGATGAACCAGTAAAACTTCACACACTACAAAGGTCAGATGAGCACCAAAATTACACCAACTCACACAACTCTGCAAGACCACCACACCTGGCAGCAAATAGAGGGGCATTCTGGAGATTAGAGCAGCTGCCTTTTAAGTTTGTAAAATGAGAAGGACCAGCCACTAAGAAATAAGGGAAACAAAATGCAGGTGAGGACACAGACCTTTGGGATTCACACCTTCTCCCTCCCACTCTTCCAAGTCTTCTCCTGTTCCAGAGCAAAGGTGAATGGCAGGTGACTGGTTGCGAGGTATTCCATCCCTTGACTCTCTGCACCAATCCTTTGTACCAATGATCATTTTAGTGCCACATCACAGAATGAAAGCACAAGTTGCATAAATAATGCCATAAAAGATGGCATAAATGTGCAAAAAAGGCCTCTTGGTGTTCCGGAGACAGCAGGGATGGTAATGGCCAGCAAGAAGCAAATGCACCAAAGGTACAGGGTCTGGCTGTGACACCAGCCTCTTTTTAGCAGATGGTACTTCAGTACCTGTTCACACAAGGAATCTGGCAGGAGAGAAAAGTATGTCTACCTCCTGAAGAAGGCTAGGAATCAAGAAATACACTAACATTTTTAGTTCAGTCTATATCCACATTCAGGCATCTTCCCAGGTAAGAAAGCTTGTCTCCTGTAAAACCTATGTACAGCAATAGTATCAGTGTCAGATAGAAAAAAGGAGAAGACCCTGTCCCACTGGCCACTGTCAGAGGTTAGAATGCAGGAGTCATATGCTCTGGTTCTGACCTTATGAGGACACTATTTCAGTGATCACATTCCTACATATTTGGGATGTTCCTAGAGACATGTCTTCTATTAAAACTACAATTCTATTCGGCAATAAGTCATATTGAAACACCTGTGTTTTGAGATATGTTTAAAAACCCCTAAAAGCCCACCTGGAGTTGTACTTTGAGGGGTTCAGCATATGACAAAAGAAGTCTCAAGAGGGGGTTGACTACAGCTTCTTTAACACTGGCTGGTCTACAGCACCCAACTCAGTTTTCCAGAAGCTGCAGGTGTATACTGTGAAAGACCCATGGACAGCTTGTAATGGAAGGCTGCCCTGGGAAACTGATCTCCATTCTTCCATCAGAAGGGCTTAAATCTGATGTAAGGCAAGTCACTTAAACTAAACAGGTATCATATGTTCTCCCTGTTTAGAGACTCTGCATTCAGATTTAAGTATGACCTCACAATGAAGGTATAAAATATGAACTCAAGTTCCAAGTTCTCCAAAATATCTGGTCCTACATATCTAAGCAAGAGAATCACAGAGTACCCTTGTTTTTACTTCTTTAGGTCTGTTTCCTGTCTTGAAATCCATTATCATAGCTCTCATGTACAGGGAAGCTGAAAAAAATGCAACTTTGAAATTAGCCATGCAGTGAGAAACATCACCAAAAACAGTTTATTCACAACAAAATTCCTACAGCTTGTTACAAAGTAGTGGTCACATACTGAGAAAAGAAAATACTATTTGACATGGTAGAGGTTTTGATTTTTCTTTTATGCATAACAAACAGAGATTGCATTCTACCCCACGCTTCCACTTCCTCCCTATTATCATCCCTATATCCCAACTCACCAAAGAAGGCAGTGAAGGAGCTAGGAATTCATCCCTCAACAAATCTCTCACTACCCACCTTCCCACTCTGCAAGTTCCTCAACTGACACATTCATGGAGACAAATACAGGGGTAGAAATTTTCCTGTGCAGCTAAGCCAATCTAACAGATCACTGCTGTGAAAGAATGGTCCTGTTCACTCTCTTCTCAATCCTCCCCTTGAGTCAGCTCTAGCACTTACGTGAGCTTGCAACGAGCCAATATAGCTCATTAGTGAGAAAAAACCCAGCCATCCCAGCAAAAGAAAATAATCAGAACACAGAAAAACACAACGATATGCTGGTTTAATGAGCCAAATCAGCTCACCAAGGCATCAAATGAACACCAGCACTGGTGAAATAAAAGGGCCAGAAACACTGGAAGAAAGGAAAATGGCATTGTATTGTGTTTTTAAGTAGCAGAGGGAAAAGCTACAGATGCTAGTGACAGTTCCAGTAATGCTTCTGCCTGTTCTGCAGTGGTAACAAGAATCAAGAGCTTGGACTTACATGACTGGTGCCCAGAAGATGTTAGTATGAGCAAAATCCACGGTTAATAAAATCATGCCTGTCTTTCTCACAGAAAGAGTATTTTTGTTACAGTACTGAAATATAACAGGTAGCTTCAAGAATGACCCCTACCATCACCCTCAGATCAGAGTAAAACAGCCATTGTTTCTACTGAGGAGACTCAGTTCTGAAACACTCTTACTGCTTTTACGCTCCTGTAATCTCCCAGTTTTTGTAAAGTTAATGAAAGAGAATGTGAATAGTTCCTTGACAGTCAAACAGATTTCTTTTTGCTGTTGTTCTTCCTCCTCATGGTTGTTTTAGCCTCTTACTTTCTACTTTCCTTTCACTCCAGCATCTCAGTCTGGAACATGCAAAAAAGCATTTCATTTTGAGCTGCATTAATGAATAAAAAATCTAACCTCTTGGGGAGTGCAGGACAAGGTTGTACAGAAGATAATGCAGCTATCCGGCAGACCATCAGCAACAGACCATCGGACAAAGCAGTCTTGTCTCCCAGTCCCCTGGGCTCCCTGCTTCTTCTACCTACATTCCTAAACTTCCTCGATAGACTATGCAATCCCAGAAATCCCGTTAGATTAGAGGACAGACAGAAAAGCCTGTGACACAATACATGCCTACAGCTGATCAGGAAGTGAGTTCAGCTGCAATAGTTCCTAGCGAGCCCTCTGTAGCTGTCCAGGGAAGAGAATGCACACTTCTGTAGTTCACCTGGGGAGCATTTCTTCTCAAGCGGAGCAGTTCCCCGGTTCCTCTGCTTTACCAGCTTCTGTCTCAAGCACAACTTTTAATCAGTGAAGAGGCTGGAAAAACATAACTAAGGCAAAGAAAAAAATCTACCACAGTTCTGTATGCCAGCTGATGGGCTTTTTCCTGCATAAAGCTGCAACAGTAAGACAGAAGGGAGGTTGCGTTAAAGAACTCTGTGCTGCTGTATATCAGTGAAAGACTGCTCGCTTAAAAAGCAAGTCCGAGACACAGTCTTAGGTGAGGAGGCTGTTCCTTTGGCCTGTGCACTGTGTGACAAACTACAGAGGTTTAGACATGTCTCCTCATCTTCACTGAAAATAACAGATCCTTGAAACCCACAGGCAAAGCTCACATCATGTATCTATGACCAGGGCAGCCCACACAGAAGGCAGGTGTGTTCTCCAACCAGTCACTTCTCTAATGAAGCACCTCAAGGTCTGTCAGGACTAACATCAGATCAGCAAGGCTAGTAGCTCCTATGAGAGTCAATACTGCAAAAACTGTAAACCAGGCTGCTCTTCTCTCCCAGAAGTATTTTTAAAATTCCTTATAAATAATCAAGTAGAAAGCAACATTAATTGTTATAACTGGAGACAATCCTAGTCCACATGAACATGTACTATGTTCGCTTTTCTCTGCTCCCCGAAAGACTGCTACCTCATTAATTGCATACTAACCATGACTTCAGGAACAAAGTACGGTACATGGAAAGGAAATCTTTATAACTATGCAATTTATTGAGGAAGACCTAGAGATAAACTAAAGGATGCAAATGACATAAGCCTTTTCTCCCTTTTTCAGCTAAAGCAACAATTTATCAGTAACCACTGCATACATACTGGGAAACTTAATCAAAAAGTAAAAACCTTTTCTACAGGAGTCTGCTACGAATTCCTGGGCTGCCAGATATGTAACTTGCAGCACATTACAATGTTTTTTAAGTCAGGCCATACATATCTTGTTTAAGTAACTGGACGGCAACAGGGCAGTGCAACAAGGAACTTCATTCAGAATGCAATTAAATTGAAATTGGATCTAAATCACCTTGGCCCAAGAAGCTCAATATTAGTGGATCATAATTTCCAATGTTAACAGGTACTGAAGGCTGTTAGGCTCCCAAAACAACAGCTTTAAAAAGCTGAAATATTACAGTGATGGACGTGGCAGAAATGGCCAGCCCCTCATTAGGTGAGCCTCTGACGGTATTTCTTCCTCCAGCAAGTGACCCAGATCTTACCGAAAGCCTAAGACAAGGGCCATGCCCTCTGAATACCCAACCACTTACTGCTCACTGTGCGAGGGGAGGCAGAGACACGAAGTGGGGGGGAAAAAACCCCAAAACCAAACAATGAAATAAAAAGCCAGGCAACTGCAAATCTGCGTTTTAATACCGCTTCCTGTAGTCTCACGGCTACCTGCACAAAAACTAAATTACGCCGCAGGGGCAATTTACCCAAGGGCCAAACTTGGGCTGCACGGGATGTCTCGGCCCAGGTTAATACCTACCTTAACTTGACGCTGGAAAAGAGCGGCTCCGCAGGGCTGCTCCCCCGCCCCCCATTAGCAAACAAAACAAAAAAACCCCCAAAAACCGGAAAATCGAAAAAACTTCCAAACCTCAAAACGCCAACACAACCCATTAAAAAATCCCCCAAAACAAAACAAAACCAAACCAGCCCCCAGCAGTTTTTTTTTTTTGCCTTTGAAGAAGGCATCGGAGCACAAGTTGAGGCGTACGCCCTGCGAGCGCCGGGCGCTACAGCATCACGGCCGCCCCCAGCCCCCCGCCCGGGCATGGGCACCCCGGCAGCCGCGTCGCCCCCGCCCGGCACGGCCGCCCGGCTCTGCCCGG
>VYZT01052360.1:11756-22707 GCA_013400735.1 Pomatostomus ruficeps
CCTCCGCCCCCTGCCCACCCTCGGAGCGTCCCCCTCGGGCATGCCGGGAGCGCGGCCCCGCCCGGCGGCATGAGGGGCACCGCCCGCCCGCTCCCGGGGGGCCGCTCCGGCGCCGCATCCCGGCCGGGAGGAGGGGGAATGCCGCGGGGGTGGCTGCGGGGACCTGCCGCCACCGCCGCGCAAGGGCTGGCACCTCGCTCCAGCCCCGGAACGGGGGTTCCGCTGGGCGTGCGGCCGCGGAGGGGAATTTAGGGAAAAAAGGGGGAATGGGAAGGGGCGAGGGGAGTCGCTCGGGGCTGGAGAGGGATCTCGGGTGCCGTGGTTGTAGCGGGGCGCGCGTCGTGGTGCTGGGTGAGCATCGCCGCCGTGCCTGGGAGAAGCCAGGTGTTGTGCTGGCATCACGTGGCTGGGATTGATGAGGTCCGTGGGGAAACCTCTGTTCCAAGCAAACCTAGACAGTTTATAATGAAGTCTGGCTAACCTGCACCGTGGGATCTTGACAGAGTTGACTGAGGAAGTAGCTAAGTTTGGGGATGAATAAGCCTTTAAATAGAAAGTAGGTTATTAAGAAGTAAAGAAAAGCATTCATGGTCTGTCCATTTTCAAAAGATCAAGCTGGATCACCTGTACTGTTCTCGAGTGTTTTAACATCAACCACAGGCAAAACACTGGAAAAAGATACAAAAATGGCTTGATAAAGAAATAAGTAAGATATCATTAATGTCAATCACCTCACTTGACTTACAAAACAATTCTGACGGTGTTATTCAGTGACATTTACAGGTAAATTGATAAAAGTAACTGCAGAAATATCATGGCTTCTGTTTTTAATCTAATAGTTTTAGAACTGCAAAATGGTCTCTAAGTCCTTTGGTTAATACAGTCTGTACTTCTAATGGCTAATGGTGTTGAACGGTCAATGTGTTAAACAGAGAAATAGTTTTTGATTTCTGAAAGAAGAGTTTTCAGAGGCAAGTCTTCATGGTTTTGGGATGTGCAAGCTTCTGCAGGATCAGCATTTTCAAGATTTTTACCAGAGATCCAAAATAAACTCACTGTTAATAAAATCCATGGATGTGCTAAATGGTAACTTAGTAAACTACTGTGAAAGCAACTGCAATGTCATCTGGACTGCTTAGTAAAATTAACACTTTCAAACAGCCAAATGTGTGAGCCAAATTTACTGCCAAGGTTTTCCAGGAATACAAGCCATGCCTCTGGAATGAGAGCTAATGTCTTAGAAAAAGCTGTCTGAAAATCACGTCAAGCAAATGGTTATGGATAAGGTGCAATGAGTCCAGTCTGACTGTTGGGTGTACTACCAGCATTACAGTGTATATTAATGAGAACTGATAGTGGAACAAGGTGAGTGGCTCTTGACATTAAGGACCAAGTGGTGCAGAAAAGACCTGCCAGAACATTATAGCACTGGAGAAAGTCTCTTGTAACAATATGTTTTGAACGCATTATCAATTTATCAAAAAGATCTGCAAGATTTGCTGTGCTAAAGATTTTTAAAATAGTAGAAAAGAACATAAAAGAAGAATCAGTGGTCAGGAGCTGAGACAGTGTAATGCACATGTGATGGTTTTAATCACAAACTCCTTAGTTCAGTGTGGGACTGGTAGCAAGACTTACTGGCCTGTGGTCAGAGTATGTGATCCAATGATCCCTTTTAACCTTAAACTCTCTGAAGTCTTTTAGCTGCATTCCAAATAATTTGGCTGTGCTCACCTTTTTCCCCTCTCCAGTGACCTCAAGCCAGTTGCTAGTTCAGCCATATGGGGCTGATTTCAGTAATGAACGACAGATTTCTTCCAGAGCAAAGGAGAGACTCTAACAGGGCCCACATGCCATGCAGCCAGTTCATTGCAGCTCCCCTCAGGGATCTTCTGGGCTTGTCAGCCAGTAAAAGCTGTCCTGTCAGGTCAGCAAGGAGGAGGTGGTGGCCGCTGGCTACCCAGCACACGGCCCATCAGAGCGCTCCAACGCTCCTTCCCCATCTGGTAGGTATAGGACATGAGGTACCATGGGGGTATTGGAACAGGTTCACCTGTGAGATGTACGCAGGCTTCTTTATTTCTGCTGGTTGTGTTTAATTTGTTTTCTAAAGCCAGCTTCCAAAACTGATTTATTATTATTATTATTATTATTATTATTATTATTATTATTATTATTATTATTCTTATCACCAGAGCTTTTGGTGTTTGTAGTGTCTTCCTCCCTTACAAAACCTAGTGAAGTATTAGGCACCTGCCTGGTTCTTCAGCTCTTAAACCTTTACTATTGGAGCACTTGTTCTGTATTACTAAGTGCATGAGCAGTATTCTAACTTTTTATTGCTGCTTTCGTGTGTTTAGTAAATTATTTTCTAATTAGCACATCTGTAACACCTGACAGAGTTTCCAGGAGACTCCGTAGTTTTATAGAACTCATTTATTCGGTAGGGATAATATTCCATGAATTGTAATTTGATAACCATCTTCTAGCTTGGTGTAGAGTCTATAGGTACATATGTGAACTATTAGGAAGTTAAGGGGTGCCTTCCTGGTTTTTGGTTCTCATTTGTTTTCTTCAAAATTCTGTTCTGATCAGTATAACTTAAGATAACTTTAAAAATGTACAGCTTAGCTGTCTTAAACTTGCAGGAATGTGTTTCCCTGTCTCTGTAGTCCCTTTAATCTGAAATTGTAAAAAGATGAATGTAAGCTCCATCTCCTGTGTAGCAAAATTTGTGCAGTGGAGGAACTGGGCATGAGCCCTGGAAGAGGGGCAGTCCTATGGCAGGACTTGAATGGGAAAGGCAGGCTAGGAATCTGAAAGCAAACTCGTTTGGCTTGTGATAAAGAGAGGGGTGAAGGGACCAGCCTGCATGGCAGGGCAGAGTCAGCCACAGTTATACGGCAGTGCTGCTTTCTGTGTAGTGAACTGGAAAATTTATTTGAATCCTTCCAGAGACACATGATAAAAGTTGCTCTTGCATTTCTGTTATATGACCCTAGGAGGATGGGGTATTTCTGTTATATGACCCTAAGAGTCTCCAAGCATGCATAAAAAAGGGGCAGTATTTTATAATAAACAGAATCATAGAATTATTTTAAAAGCATGGAACATTTTTGTGAATTAATTTGGAGCTTGAATAAAGTATGTCTATAGTATTGGGGTTTGATTGCTACTTTTTTGTACAAATCACTAAAGAGACATAACTGTGATGTTGCTGTCAAAGCTGGCATGTGCTACATAGCTAATAAAGACTTACAAAGACATAAGGAGAGGTGACGAATTTATTGCAGGATTTATGGAATCTACCTTGCATCACAAGAGGAGAAAATGTGTGATACATTATGTTGGATGTAAGTGTATTATGATACAATTGGAAAAGGAAATATTATGGTTGACTATCTTGAGAATAAATTGGTGTAAGCTCTCAAATTATCTCCTCGGGGAAACTGTGGAACCTGAAACCATTAAAATGAGACTGCACAAACATCTAAGTGCCATTCTACACTGAAAAAGCTCTAATTGGTCCTTTCTGTCATTCATTTATATGATTTATAGGGAGCTGTATAAATAAGAGGACTCATGCATAAAAAGCATACAAATATTATGAAATCTGCTGCTGCTATGAGCCTTGAAGTAGAAAAAGGAGTATTCAATATTTAACAGCTAAACTGAAGTGGTTTTCTCAAAAATAAATCAAATAAATGTTCATAAAAAGCAAATATATTGACTGCAGCCCTGAACTTTATTTCAAAATTAAAAAAAAAAATTCTTGCCTAGGAAAAGTCCTTGCTTTGATTTTTATGATGGTCCTTGACCTCGATGGCCATTTGGTAGAATCAGCTGATACCTATTCAAGCATGATTCTGGTACACTTCCACCCTTAAAACAATTTTTTTACAGTTGATTTCACATGTTCTGTAGGGTTTTTTTTCCTTTTTCTTTCTTATTTTTTCCCTCATGGCTTTCATCACAAATCTATTCTGTGTTTAAACTAGGAAAGGTTTTAAAAATATTTGAAAAAAAGAAGTATTGTGAAGGGAAAAAGCATACAAGTTCATGTTCATTTACTAGAAATAGTACAATTTTTTGCAATGAAAATGCACTAACGTTTTTCTTCTCATTTGTGAAGAAAGGCAGAATCTGTCTGACTTTCTTGAATCAGGAAAGGAGTGGCTGGAGTTAGTGGCAGGTCTATGGGAAGAAGAGCAGTTTCTTGCTTTGATAGTTAAAAAAAAGAGAAAGAGACCTCCCTCATTCAGGAATTATTAGGAAACATAGCATAACATAATTCAGGGTTTTCAAGAAATAATTGTTTGCTTAATACCTATGTTTCACCTCAGGATTCACAGTGTTATAGTTCACACATGACCTTGGCTTCAGCACTGCAAAGAAACTCTTTAGTTCCCCCCGATGATGGCCTCTCAGTAGTGGGGCAGGAGCAGGCTGATGTTTTCGGTGTCACAGACTCTGCCAGGTGCTGAACTGTCCACACTTGGTGCACAGACCCCGCCCCTGCACACTCCTGGAAATACCCAGCCTTATGAGAATGAGTGAATTTAAGGTGCAGTGTGTGATGATTTCATCCTTTCCCTGTTGAGAAAAAAAATTTTGGTCAGCAGGAGCCCCGCTCAACTCATTCAAAGGCTGATTTAAGACTGTGGAAAAAATTGCTCTGCAATTTGAGATCTGCCTCATCCTTGATCACTTGATCAATAGTATCCCAATTTGTCCCATGTATTTTATTTCTCTCTTCCTTAAACTGAAACACAGAACAAAGAGTCCATACTGGTTCTGATAATATCTCACAGACGTTTAAAAATACTTGGTTCTTAGGGATGGTTTAGATCCAGACTGAACTTCTCTCAGTTCTTACTTGAAAAACCACATCCTTAATAACTACCCTCACAAGATAAAGGAACTGAAAATAGAACACAGATAAAGGGAACTAGGTACAAAATAAAGTAGCAAGTGTTTTCAGTGCTTTACTATGATTGTAGCCCTCTATATATGTGTTCATTTTTTTCTTGTGCTCATATACCTTATCCCTCTTCTCTCTCTGAATGTCTTGGCTAAAAACACTTTATGTCTCTAGTTCTGGCAGGGAAGTGCAATCCTCAGGAAATGAAACAGTCTGTCCCTGACCTCAGATAATCTTGGAAGGTAGGGAATGAAATCCTTGACTTATCTGTGCCTTCTCAGGTACATCTGTGGTTTGTGAGTAGGCTATACATGCTCACCAAATTCTACAGATCTTATGCTCAAAAGAAGGAGTATTTTTCTGCCCCCATTTAAATCCCATGCCCAGGTAAAGCTAAAGCTCCATGACTGTCATGATAATTTCTGCAAGTTAGGACACTGCGCAAATATTTCCCATCTTCCAGATCACATTATACAAAGCAGATAAGAACATCTAAAACTTTCTGAATACTCCACTTGTATCTTTGTGCAAATATTGCAATATCTTATGAAAATACTTTTTGAATTCCAACACATTTGAACTTTAGTTTGCACATGTTCTCTTCCACCCGCTTCCAATGATTTCTCATTTCTAAGTTATTGTACTTATTTACAGAGGTTTTGTATTAGGCAACCTTTATTTAAGGAGTACTACATTAACATTATTCAGGAAAGGAGTAAAACAGAATCCAAAGATTTATTTTAGAAAGCTTTGTTCATTATTCACATAATGAAATAGTCATAGAGATTGCTGATAAGGTGAATCAAGCTCATATAAAAGATTTCACCAGGAGTAGCCTTCATGAAATTAATACCAGGATCCAATTGCATCCAATATTGTTTTCCAATAACATTAATGGCTTAATTTAATTTTTATGAAATAGTATAATACTTAATATGTTTTAAATATTTATTTACTATAAGCTAATAACACTGGGTAAATGTGCAAAACATAGTATACAAACATTTTATGCTTTTGGAAGTGCAAATAGGATGAGCTGCCAAAAGATCTCTGGGCAAAAATGTCCAGATTCAATCTGTTGCCTTGGGAGGCAGATTTTAGGGAGGCAAAATCATAGCCTGAAGCCAAAACAAGACCATATGGGAGTCATGGTGGTGCCAGCAGCCTTATGCCCAGCTCATGCCCCTGCCCCTGCCAGCTCCCTGGCAGCTGCAGCCCTCAGATGGGACAGGGCAAGGCAGAAACAGGCATCCTTTTCTATACACCCCTTTCCCTCTGCTGGGGAAAGGAAGGAGATTAAGTAAGTGTGTGTGTGTGTGTGGATGTTGGTGGGGAGAGCAGGGATACGCTAACTGCTCTCCAGATACAGATGGATGCACAGATCTTCCATGGGCTCAGTAAAATCCAGGGATCGTGTGAAAATACAAAATATGGCTGTGCCACAGTGAGTGGTTTTGTCTTCCACAAATAAGCACCACAAAGGGCTGCACCTGCATGCCTGTGAGTCAGGACAGCCCAGAGGCAGGACAGGACACAGGGACAGCAGATGATGTAGCCAGGAGAATCAAGTAAGATGATGAAGAACTGCCAAATACACATACATGGCTTCAGGATGCGTCATGGACTGCGTCATCCAGTGGAATAACCTATCTAAATCTAAGCATATTAAGTTCTCCAGTGAGTTTATTAATGTGGGCTAGCACCATCTGTTTGTGGATGCAGGGCATTTTATCTCTCATTAGCATGATACAGCAGTTAAATTTAGATAGGCTCTTCTATGAGCTTGGAATCACTTAGCTGTTCTTCGTGCTATGAACGATTTCTTGGTGCTGGAGAATAGAGTGGTTAGTTAATATGACTGATTGTACCTAACTTTTTACAGCTTTTCTTAAATTCAAGATCATCTTGCCAATAAAAAGATGATTCTTTGAATAGAACATTTTGTGTTAGTAACATTTCAAAGGAAATATTTTACAACAGCGAGCCATGATGACAAACAATAATGTTGGCTAAACAGAGTGCATTAATTTCATGTGAAAGTTTTAAACCCTGTCAAGAAGCTATAGTCACTTGAAAAGATTCAATTGTAAATTGTACAGTCTTGTTCTACACTAATTTTTCACTCAGATTTTAACACTTTTCATTGGCTTTTGCCAAAAGGTAATTGATTTTTTATATCTGTTGTGTAAAGGGGAAAAAGATGGTACTAAGTATCCAGTTTTCAGTTTGCAGTAGCTCCTTGCTTGTGACTTTTGATTCATTCATAGTGTGCTGTTGCTGGCTGGATCAGATGGTTTTCCCAGAACTTTGATAAGGATGGATAGATCTTAGAAAAGCTGCTCAGTGGCAGAGAATAGTCATAGTGATGGTCCCCAGAGCAGCCCCTGTTAAACAAAATGTCTTACACCAGCTTTAAGCTGATGTGTGTGACTTCACACAACTCCACCCCCAACCACCGGTAATCACAGGTCAGCCAGCAAAGGATTTGCAAAGGGAACAGGGAAGATTACTGCCCCTTTGCCTTGCTAGCAATACACAGCTGCTCCCGTGCTGTCCCCAGGAGGCAGAGGTGGTTGCATTGCCTGCGTGGTGGCTGTGGCCCCTCAGCGGAGCCACCCGATCTGTGTCCATGGATTCATGTGCTGTAATTCTGTGGCTCACATCACAGCGAGCCAGAGAGAAGGGGAACAGTGTTCAGAGATGATGAATTTATGAAGAGGGCAAGGATATCATCAGCCCAGAATCAGCTGATCCTCCCTACACAATGTTCAGGCTCCAACTCATGTCACAAGCATGCAATAATATGGCTTTTCTGTTTGGATTGAGCATGGGTCAGTCCTTTGCAGCATGAGTGAGATTGTTACCAGAGAATCACATCCTCATAAATGACACTAAGTGAGGTTTCAGCTAGAAAACAAAAGAATATTCTGTGGTCTGGAAAAAAAACGCAGCCGGTGAGAAAATTGGAGCCTGATGTACCCTGTAGGATTCATAATTGCAGGTACTTAAGGAGATTGCCAATGGAAGATGACTCTAACCCTGCAGAAAGCAATATCACAACAAGATCCAGTGACTAGAAGTAGAACTAAAAGCATCCAGGTTCAAATTAATTTGGAGAAGAGCAGATTTGGGAAAAGGCTAGTGAAAAAAATAATTAAACATTCAAAGGTTTCCTTTCAGATGCTTATTTTTCTCGCATTAGCTATTCTAGTAAATACTTTCAGTCTTTCTTAATGGAAATAGAAACTCGTGCAAAAGTTACTGTCTGGGATTTGGGGCAGAAGTTACAGAGATCAGTTGAGGTGGTCATGTGGTGTTCTGCTTGAATGGCCATTGCTCCAGAAGTGGTGGACTTCACCTCTTTGACTTTGAGTTAAACTAATGAACTGCACAGAAAATCTGCCAGCAGCCAGGGACTCGGATTATGGTCTCAGTCAGCATCAGAGACAAAATGTCGCGGTGTGCTAATGGCCAGGTTTTGGTTTCTTCCATGGCCAGGCACTTCTGTCTTCCATCCCCCCGCATCTGGTTTCTGCCCCTGGAGGGCTCTGTATTTCATAATCCTACACAAAGCCCGTCACATTCAAACCCTGCATCCCTTCCTCATAGGACACTTGTACCCTCCCCTGCCCCCTCATGCTGGTATATATGTAACTGTAACACGCTGTGCCAGTGCTTCCCTGGCACCACCCTGGTGCCAAATAAACCATCTGAGGAGCCCCTCCGCTTGTCTCTCCTTCCTCGGTGCGCCTGTAACATTGATCCATTAACTCACTGCCTGCTGATGTCTGACACGATGAAGAGAATCATTTATACTGCTTTTTAGAACTGAAACATGCCAGAAGCCACAGCGTGTGACGAGTGCCCTCTTAGCTTAGCTCTCTCCCTGGTGATGAATGTCAAATTTTTAGTCACTGGCTTATTCTACAACTTCCAAGAGCTCAGTATCCTCGCAGTTCAGTAGAAGCTTTGAAGCTTTGCAACTGCATCATATTTATAAAAATATGCATAATAATATACATAATAATAATAATTTATATGTATTCATGCACACAGATACATACACCATACTTTCAGTTCTTGGTCTCACATCATTTACCATATAGGAACTGGTTGCATGCAGGTAATTTTTTGCCACAGACCACATACAAAACCCATAGTTTCATATCTTCTTTCAAAAGATATAGGTCAATTAACCCACAATGTCTTGGAAAACCCCCAAACCTCTGTTACACTGGCACATTGCTCTACTTCACTCAAGACTGCTGCTTAAGGTGCTTTCATCATAGCAAATGACCCAAAGAGGGTCAACTTCTCTGTATTTTGCAGTAAAGATGCATTGACAAATTGTACTGTAGGCATTTGTTTTATTGGTAGATTTTTTTTAGGCAGTCTTTATGTTCTGCCATGTTTAATCTTAAGTCAGGGAGTGCGCAGCTTTTGATAACTAAATCAAAATTGTTTTTCATCCATTACCATTTAAGTTGGGGCAGGGTTATTCTGTAGCAATGAACGAAGGAGCTGAATTCTACATTTGCATGTGGAAACTCCTGAAAGGAGGAGATTCCAGAAAGCGTAGCAGCTGTGCATATCTGTCCTTCTTCAATGGGTTTCAAGTAACTGCCAATTCCAGTTAGCTGGCAGCAGTCATTAAAGGGGCTGCAAACCCATCTACATTGGGCTGCTAGTCATGGGGAGAGGCTGCCTGGCCCTTGAGAGCACTTTCATGTTCAGGAAAGCATGATAGGCTCATGTCTCGTTTTCATCACTGGCTCCTCAAACCAGGATGAATCAATCTGGCAGGTGTATGTCTGGTGGAAGAGGGCACAACAGAGAGCCTGATGGCTTTGTAGGTAATGGAGTGAGTCCAAAGATTTCTGCTCTGGAATGGAGGCCAATGTTGTCTCAAAACCCTGACGAAAAGAGGCAAACATAAGACACCTCCATTTTGCTGCGATGAAAGGTGTTTTGTTGCCATCTCTGCAACCGGAAATACACCACTGGCAACAGCGGTTTCAATACCTTTTCTGTTCTGTGGGACAGGAGAGTGCAGCCTGACGGTTTCTGTAAGGAACACGAGCTTGAAAGGACATCAGGACGAAAGGACTGCTTTCACCTCTCCTTGCTCTACCAGGTGCTCTATGAAGTAGCACTGGGGCATGGGGCAGGGGAAAAGACAGGCAGAGAAAGAGATATTCAGTAGTGAGGGCCATACATCTGGGAGAGGAAGTGTAGCTATTTAATGTTCTGAGCACTCAATGGCCATGATGATTCCCTTTAAGGAACCTGTTTTACCAGGTGCACAGGTGTGCAGTCTGTAGCACGGAGTCAAGGCTCAACGTGGTAAGGCAAAGTGGGTTTCCCCATCAGTCACAGAGTTTCACAGAAGGCACATCTGCAGTTCAAACCTCCAGCAGCTCTGTCTCTCTCTTTCTTCTCTATGTCTTGCTCATCCGGGATAGGTTAAATGGATCTGTCAGACTCAGCCTCAGAATTCTCATTTGCCTGTCAGAACAGATTTCACCGTCGGTCAGCCTAGGGCTATGGTCAGCCATTCCTCTCTTCTAACAAAGTAATTACTAAAGGGATTTGAAGCCTAGGGAAGAAAACCAACTGTCTTTCTCTATTAAGAATGATAAACCAGTCTTACTGTAACTAGACTTCTCTGTAACTCTATTCTTTCCATGAGGAAACTGAGTGTATTGGATACATGAATCTCACCAGCAGCCCACATGACTGTGTGTTATTTCCAAATGCATTGCAGCACTGTGTACTGCTCCTTCACGATGGCAGTGTGGACTACTGTCACAACAACTGCTTTATCAGCAGTGTCCCAGTGACAGCAATTGTAAATGGTGATCTTCCAGAAAATCTCACATCCTGAAATCTCACTTTAGTGGGCTGTGGCAGTACACTTCCGAGACAAAAATTGTGATGGTGCTGCCAGCTTCTGGGCTGTTCCACCAACCAGAGGAAGCTGTTTTGAGCCAAAGACAGGCAGTTCTTGCAAAAAAAAAAAAAAAAATTCTT
>VYZT01052362.1:0-14473 GCA_013400735.1 Pomatostomus ruficeps
TATCCCAAACCCTGACAGATACTCTTCTGCTTATGACCACCCTGGGCTATGATTCAGGTGAGCTCTGCTCCTTGTGTGGTCACTAGACGAGTCCTTACCCTCAGGAGGAAGGGAAGGAAACATATGATCGCTCACCAGCCGGATCTGATTCCCAAACAAGATCCCTGTCTTTTCACCACTGTTGGTGCTGATGCCTGTTTTTTATAGTCTCTCACTGAAGCCTCAATCAGCTTTAGTGACTGTTCATTGAATCAAAATTCGGTACTGTGTTGATGCACTTTGGTCTTTGTTGGTTTTGGTTCTGAATGGTTTTCTTAGCTAGAACAGTATATGCAGGTACTAAGAAGTAACTTAGTATTTTGCTGCTCTGCCATTTAAAATATTTCTGCTTGAAAACACTTGCTATTCAAGAATAATTTATTAAAATATGTTAAAAAAAGTTAAATTTTTAGGTTGTGATTTTGTTTCCTTGGATTGGTTGTTGTTTTTTTTTACCCTGAATGACGTAAGAAGGAAGAGGCGATGGTGTGAAGAGAGCAGAAATGACAGGCAAAATATTTTATTTACAAGGAAAATACTGCTCTTGAAAATAAAAAAGACAAATGTTTTCATAATTTCATTTTTTCCTCATTTTTGACCCAGCCATGAATGCTAATAGCAGCCTGGATTCTTTGTGTTACTTTGTTTCCTGTAATCAACTGTTACCATGATGCCCTTGAATTAATAATAGTCTCATCATTTAAGACCACTCACTTCCTTCGTTTGGTTTTAAATAGCCACACTGCACCTTATTGCAGCGTTGTGCGCTGTACTTTTTCAGAGGGAAGAGCAGTGGTCCCTGAAGGAATCGTGCCAGTGCAGAAGCCTGTCCCTTAGAGGCCAGGGGCCCAGCACAGCCCAGCTGTCCATGGGGCTCACCCTGCAACCTCAGCCTTCTGCTCCCCCAGGTTCCTTCCCCTCGGCAGATGCTGTGCGAGCTCTCCTCTGCTGTGGTTTGTGTGGAGCCTGGAGCTCCCCAGGGCACACTGGTGGCCACCTGCAGTGGTCTCAGTGCCACAAATCAGCCTGCTCGGCGCAACGTCAGGCTGGGCTGGTTCTGTCGGATGCAGGGTGACAGGAGGATGGCAAGTGTGGGCTTCAGTGCTGCTCTCTCTAGTAAGAGAGCGCTGCCTCTTCCCCACTTGGCTTGAAGTAAGTGTGCAAGGTACTCTCAGGTCCTCCACATCTCTTAAACTAGTAAGTTTCAAAATAAGAAAACAATAGCCATATAATAGCCAGTATAACTGCCAGTGAGAGGGGTGGATAATATAAACTAGGGGAAGGGCTTCACAAGGAGCCCCCTCCCGCCACTGCTTCAATGGGGGACTCATTTTCCTCCAACCCTGTCATGCCTGCCAGCACCAGGGTCTCCAAAATACAAAAGAAATTCCTGTTTTCCTTCTCTGATTCCTAGAAAAGGCCTCTGCTCTCCATCACCTCTGAAGTTTCTTTGTGGGTGTCAGCATATCCTCCATCTGTGCCTGTTCTCTTCTTGCCTGGTCCTCTCTGTGCCCCAGCAGCTCTCCCCTGTTCAAGTGCACATTGTGTCCCAAGCACGACACCCCGTGTGCCGCTCCTTCGAGCTCATCTCTGAGCGGGGTTACAGAGGCTGAGGTGAGCAGCACAGGGAGGCTTGCACCCTGCTCTGCTCAAGGTTATGAGGAAGAGGAGGGTATGGTCTGCAGTACCTGTCCCCCAAACTGGAGACAAGATAAAGACTTGACTGCTTTACCCTGCTCCAGCATTTGAAGTCAGTCCACAGCCGTGTCTCTTGCACTATGACTGCTCTCACTTTGTTTTCTGAATTTTCACTCTTACCTCTACTATTTTAATACAGGAGGAGAGTGCCACAAACTGAATCAGTGAAAAATTGATACTAACAACTCTGAATAACTGAACATCAATATTCTTTCACAAGGAAAATACTTTTTTTTAATGTGATGGTGAAAAACATAAGGGACAACAGGTATTTATATCTTCCCCATACCATCAAATAGAAACAAAACATAGTACAATTCTTTAAAGCAATACTACAGATCATTGGTATCTGCTATACTAAATCTTATGAAGCCCAAAGTGTTTGTTTTAAATTGAACAATTGTAGTAATTATGTCTCATTAAGGGAACAACTAAGACTGAGTTGTGCTAGCAGTTAACTAGTGATTCCCAGTGCCTAGCTGGAAACAGAGACTTTCCAGGTGTCTTACCTCTTCTGAAAGAAAAAGAAATAGTTGGATGAATGCTTTCTTATACCAGCATAACAGAGTTTAAGTTCTAGCCTGGAAGAAATGGTAGATTATTGTCAAGAGCCATCAGTGTACAGAAGGACACAAACAAACTTCTCTTCTTAGTGAGCTGCAGGCTCTTCAGAGGGTTTGGTTTTACCTGCAGATTGAAATCTCAGGAATGTTAAGGAGAAAAGCCATCCATCTTTTCCCTATCAGCCAAAGCGGGACTGCTCATAGTCCCGAAGTCCTGAGAAAGGAACTCACATTTTTTCATGGTCACATTGATTGGTCTCAAATATATCTTCTAATTGGTATGCTTGGTTAAGACTCTGTTATTTACAGGTGAGCAGCCACTACTCTATTCTACAGTTTCTTGGGCTTATTTAAAATCCTACGTTTATTTGAAATATCTATCTGGCTGTCTCTCTTAAATTAATTTGTAATTATTGAAATGTATGTATGTTTTAATTGTTCATTACTGCTTGTTAAGGTACAAAATAAAAACTAAGTAAAACCAATATTGTAGTGAACTTTAAACTATGTGTGCCAAACTTCATATATTCTTTTTTTCAAAGGGTTGGATAAATTTATTTAAGTGCATGGAAGTGTTTAAACTCAATGGTGCAGGGAACCCATGTATGTGTTTCTAGCTGGCAATATAAATCCCCTAGTGAGCCAGAGTAATATGAAAGCAGCACTTGAAAACCAGATGCAATGAAAATTTAAACATATTGCGTTCATGGCATGTGATAGTTTAATCATTATTTAAGCTTTAGAAATGTCACAGCATAATTACTTTCAGAATGAGTACAAACACTTTCATGCACAAAAATTGCTTTTTTGCTGCAACTTTTGCTTCTCATGGAAAAACTATGCTTCTGTGAAATTTCTGAACTTGATCTTGTTTATCACTTGATCACAGACAAATTCTCAGAGAAAATTCAAAATCCAAAAGATCTAAAGAAACCCTGCAGATCTTTTTAAAACTAAGTATGTATTTTCGTTATGCTCTTAAAAAAATTCTATGAAAATATTTCTTTCATGAAAGAAGAAATTTTGCAACAAAACCAGTTAAATGGAAAATGCTAAGCAAAGCCTCTTTGCAGAGCCAGGGAATGGAAAGTACCAAAGGCTGGGTTTATAAGCACCCATAGAGGATTCAGTTCAGCTCTCCTGTGGATGTGATATGTTTTTGCTAAGCTCACATGGAGCTCTGCCTCCTTCTGTACTTGCAAGAAAAACACAGGGACCAGCACTTCTGTTCCAATTCATCCTGTATCTCAAATGTCCTGATGAATGCAGTTGATTTTGCAGTAGGAATTGTGGTGATATGTCAAATAGTGTCAAAATCCCAGTCTACATTTAGATGCAAACACTTCCTCTCTACATAGCCTACTACGATTTGTTTATAATATGAGCGGTTCAGGTTGGAGTTTGGAAAATAGCAGTTGTAATGGTTCTGCCATTTCTGAGAAATAGGCTAGAGGAAAAAATACTCTCCGTGTAATTCGGGGGTGGGGCTGTTTGCACATTTTCTAAGTGGAAACCTTTTTGGAACAGCTTTACATCCTCATAGCAAAGACTTAAAGGTCGTAAAAACTGCCTTTGTATCAGGAATGTACTGGAAGTTATTTCTGGTAAATTAATTGGAATTTTTCCATTGTGAGTCTGTTTAAAACTGAATTAATCTCATGTTCTGTAGGAGCAAAATCACTGTAATCCTTTCACATCTCTTAAGGCTTGTGTCACCTTCTGTGCTCTCGTGAGCTTGTTAGTGCTAACCAGAAGATGAACCTGTCATCCCTGCGGAGCCACTGAGTGTGCTGTAGATGAAGGTAACCCGTGCAATGGCCAAGGAATAACCGTTTTTCCTCCTCTTGTATTTCACTCCTGGGCCCAGACATTAAAGGAGACTAAAATCAGTGAAGACAGAGAAAGGATTAAGTGTGCATTCTTTCATGTAGGCCTTCACATATCATAGAATCACAGAATGGTTTGGGTTAGAAAGGACCTTTAAGATCATCTAGTTCCAACCCCCCAGTCGTGGATAGGGACATCTTCAACCAGACCAGGTTGCTCAGGGCTCCATCCCACCTGGCCTCAAACACTTCCAGGGATGGGTTATCCGCAGCTTCTTTGGACAACCTGTGCCATTGCCTGACCACCACAGGGAAGAATTGCTTCCCAATACCTAATCTAAAGCTACTCTGTCAATGTGAAGCCATTGTGCTGTCACTACATGCCCTTATAAAAAGTCTCTCTCCATCTTTCTGGTAGGTTCCCTTCAGGTACTGGAAGGCCACAGTTAGGTCACCCCAAGGCGTTGCTTTTCCAGACTGAACACTCCCAATTCTCTTCACCTTTCATCATAGGAGAGGTGCTCCATTTAACTTGGTGACCCTCCTCTGGACTCGCTCCAGCAGATGTCCTTCCTGCGCTGGGTCCCCAGGGCTGGATGCAGCCCTGCAGGTGGGGTCAGAGCAGAGCAGAGGGGCAGAATCCCCTCCCTCCCCTGCTGCCCACGCTGCTCTGGATGCAGCCAGGACACGTTTGGCTCTCTGGGCTGTGAGTGCCCATGGCTGGGTCATGTCCAGCCCCTCATTCCCCAGCACCCCAAGTCCTTCTCACAGGGCTGCTCTGATCTGTTCATCCCCAGCCTGTGCTGATACCAGGGGCTGCCCAGACCCAGGTGCAGCACCTTGCACTTTGTCTTGTTAAACCACATGATATTCCCATGGACCACTTCTAGAGCTTGCCCAGGTCCCTCTGGATGGCATCCCATCCTTCAGATGTGTCAACCACACCACTCAGCTTGGTGTCAGGTGCAAATTTGCTGCAGGCGCACTTGATTCTTATGTGGAAACAGATTGTTCCCCGTCTGATATACGGTCTCAGGGTAAAAATTGGGAAATTTGCTATGTGCATGTGGTAAGCTAAATCACTTGTACGTGAACCTAATGAATATTAGAACGTGTTTTAGTTTCACAGAACTACTGAATAGCTGTGGAAAGTGCCACTGTTCATGGTCCTGACATGCCCTTGAGTCTGGCAGCCCCAGTTTAGGCTCGCTGCCTGTACTTGGCTCTTCTGCTGTGCAGTGCTGTGATGGGGAAGATAAGATAGCTGACAAAACAGTCCTCAAAGATTCACTGAGATCAGGGTGTGTCCTGCATGATGAGAAGAGCAATTAATACTTTAAAGGCTGCCATCCATCCCTACAGGCACCAGAGTATTACATCACTGTGTGCACAGGACAGTGGCAGTAATCAATAGATCTAATGTGCTGGAGGCTCAGGGAGGGACAAGTTAGCATTTCCCAGGCAAAACTTCGGGATATAATTAAGTGAAATAAACAAGGCTTATCCTTAGGGGAAAAAACCCTCATCAGTTATTCTGAGTTGAAAAGCAGGACTTCTTTATCAAATAGTACGGTTGGATTTGTTCAGGCATAGAATTTCTTCACCAGTCAAAACCATACATTTCTTGCAAAGAAAGCAATGTGGTCTGTTGCTTGAACATGACGGCTGAGTGGTAAGGAAACAAAATAATGTATGTATTTTTATTACTCAGAAGTCAAATTCTGAAAATCTGAAGCCAGATACACCTGACAGTTTCAAGGCTTACTTGACAGATAATACAGGTAGGCTCCTTCACTGAGACTTTCTGACGGCTCTTAAATCCTGTCCCCACAGGGCCCAGCCTCCTCTCCCAGAGTGCACTCCAGCTCAATTCCAAACCTGAAGGATCCTTCCAGTACTCAGCCAGCTACCACAGCAACCAGACCCTCGCCCTGGGCGAAACAGCGGCCGCCCAGCTCCCGTCCCGCAGCAGTCAGGCCAGAGGTGCCATCCAGAGCTACAGCCAGGTACGTGTCCTGAGCAACCGTGGTCTCTCACACCTGAGCTCCCAGGAAAGAGCTGTTTAGTGCCTGCCCACACCTGAATTTCTGCCTTTACTTTCTATCTTGTCCAACACACCTGCAGCAGGGTGGAGTTACCATCTTGATTTCTGTAAATCTGGTGGGTTGACTTGCACAGTAATAAAGTAATCCTGATTAAAAAGGAGATCTGCATGCCAGATTTACTTGCTTGCATATATATTTTGGTAATGCATGTTCAAGCATTTCATTTTCAAAGCAAATTTTTGTGACTGTGCTGATTAGGAGTCCATCCTAAAGTCTAGGACCTGCCAGCATTGATGTGAGCACATTACTGAAAGCAGTGTGTGCCAGGAAAAAAACAAAGCCAGGCTGACACTAGATGTGAAACCTGCTTGGGATACCATGCATCATCACGTGGTGCTATGGCCTAATCTCAAATGTAAGAAATACTTCTTTCACCACATATTGTAAGAGAAGCAGTTTAGCACACAGTCGCCTCTACATTTGAAACGTTTTGAAAGATTGTCTCAGATACTCATGAAAACCTTGTAAATCCCGCTACCTGTCTAAAACCATCCCTCCTGGCTCTGACATGGAACCCTCTCACCTTCTGTGCTTTTCACTGTGACATCAGAGCCTCTCAGTAGAAAGTTAAGTTTTAGTTTAGACAAAAATTTCAAGAATTCATGCCTTTGTACATAAACAAAATGTGACTGGGTTGTGTTGGTCAGCACAGGTTATTTTCTCTGTTTAAATGCTAACCATCCCAGAAAAGCAGATCATCCCAGTGTGACACCAGGACATTTTGCAGTTCAGGATTCTGTAGAAGAGAGTAGTTATTTGAATTTCAAAGCTTGAAATTGCTATGAGATTTCAAGTATTATAGTCATTGCACAATTTGTGGGATACTGAGAGACATACAATATTCTATTCTCTCAATTTGCTCAGAAAAGCTCCCTATTCTCTAAGACTGAAAAATGAAATAAAGCACAGTTAAATTAAACTTCAAATTGGGTAGATACTTCTTTTTTTTTTTTTTTTAAATAGACTCTTTTACGCTGGAAAAGACCTCTAGAGTCCAAACATTAACCCAGCACTGGCGATCAGTAAATCATGTCTGCAAGTGCCACATCTACATGTCTTCTAAATACCTTCAGGCATGATGTCTTTACCACCCTTTCGGTGAAATAATTCTTCCTGATGTCCAACCTGAACCTCACCTGGTGCAGATTGAGGCCATTTCCTCTTGTCCTGTTGTTGGATGCCTGGGAGGAGAGGCTGACCCCCACCTGGCTGCAGTCTCCTTTCAGGCAGTTGTAGAGAGCAATAAGGTCTCCCGAGTCTCCTTTTCTCCAGGCTAAACACCCCCAGCTCCCTCAGCTGCTCCTCACAGACCCTTGTGCTCCAGACCCTTCCCCAGCCCTGCTGCCCTTCTCTGGACACCCTCCAGCACCTCAATGTCTTTCTCATAGTGAGGGACCCAAAACTGAAGCCAGGGTTTGAGGTGTGACCTCAGCAGCACTGAGTACAGGGGGATGATCACTGCCCTGCTCCTGCTGGCCACACTTTTCCTGATCCAGGCCAGGATGCCATTGGCCTTCCTGGCCACATGCTGGCTCTTGTTCAGTCACCTGAACCAGCACCCCCGGGTCCTTTTCCACTGCCAGCTTTTAAGCCACTCTGTCCCCAGCCTGTAGAGCTGCACGAGGCTGTTGTGGCCGAAGTGCAGGACCCGGCACTTCACCTTGTTGAACCCCATGCAGCTGGCCTCAGCGCATCCACCCAGGCTGTCCCTCGTGCAGCTGGCCTCAGCGCATCCACCCAGGCTGTCCCTCGTGCAGCTGGCCTCAGCGCATCCACCCAGGCTGTCCAGGTCCCTCTGCAGAGCCTGCCTACCGTCCAGCAGATCCACACTCCCAGCCAACTTCATTTTGTCTGTAAACTGGTTGAGGGTGCACTCCATACCCTTGTCCAAGTCATCAATAAGGATATTAAACACCACAGATCCTCTTGTACAGGCCACAGCTGGGTGCAGCACCTTTCACCACCACTCTCCAGGCCCAGCCATTCAGCCAGGGTTTTTACCTAGAGAAGAGTGCACCTAGCCATGCCCTGGGCTGCCAGTTTCTCCAGGTGAATCTTGTGGAAAATAGTGTCACCTGGAGCTGTGCTTCCTGAGAAGCATCATACCCCAGGGGTTAGCCCGAAAGACTGTGATGCACTCTTCAAGGAGGCTGGAAAAAGGAAGATGGAAAGGGAGCAGGTTATGAGAGCAACAGAAACAAAAGCAAAGTAGAAGTGAGAGGGGAAGGAGAAAGAATCTATTTTTTAAAAAATGCAGGAAGGAAGATTATGCAGTTGTGTAGAGGTTAGAAATAGATATATTCTTAATATGAATTTTGTTATACTCATTGATAGAAAAGGATGAATTTATGAAGGAGGAAAAAGTTAATGTTCTAGATTTTTTTCAGTGAAATTACACTGAGCAGACACTGCTTAGATCTGAGAAGTTCTGATGAACCATCAACTTCAGAGAGAACTGGTTTCCTTCAGAAAGGTAATTAGTACGTTAGTAAGGCAACATTTCCTTTCCTTTTTTTTTTTCTTGGTATGAGAGGACAGAAAATGGATTTTCTTTTTACTTTCCTCCACATTACAGGGTAGATATTCCTGCAGGAAAATAATTCAGAGAACTTAATAATTTTTCACACCATGATCCTGCAAAGGATGCTTGAAAACTTCAGATGAATTAAAATATATTTCAAAAATACTAACGAACTGCCATATAAACTATGAATTAAAACCAGAAAAAGCATATAAAAGAGGTTTTAAAAGAGGCAAACAGGAAGAGGAAAATTCAAAAGTCAAAATTAAAAAATTCTGAATATGACCATTGCTGATCCCACAATTACAGGGAAAATAAAGTCAATCCTAAGAATTGTTTAGCTATACCTATTATAATTAAAATAAGCCTCAGGAGCTGAAGCTTCTTGGATTGTGATAATTTCCTTTGGTATTTGTGTGCAAGGAATATAGCTATCTCTCAACATGAATGATAGTCCAAATGCTTGCAAAAAAAATGTAAATATTCCCAAGGCCAGCTGTGACAGCAAGAACAATTTGTGAAAATGCAATTGTATAAAAAAGAGAAACTAATTAGTCCTGGGACTTGCTGTATAGTGCTGCAAAGTGCAATCTAACATTTTTGTCAACTTCATGGAGTTCATTATAGATCATAGAGTTTTTCCAGTGCTTTGACTACTTTAGAACACAAAACTTTTATCTTCTAAATACTACTGGGATAGGATTTCTTGGCAAAAAGTGCTCCTCTGGTGGGGAATTACTTTGCTTCCCCACTGAAAAAAAGCTTTTCAAACTCAGTGCCCAGATACTGAAATATCTTCTGTTAATCAATGAAGTTTATTTGTGAAGAGTCTGTAGTAACTTCTATTAAAAAAAAAACACAAAAACCCCCAGATTTTGGAGATGAGTTGCTCAAAATGAATTTTCTATTTGGACAATGTAATTGATGAAGGACCAGGTTTCCTGCAGTCTTGAGAGTGATCATCTTATGTTGCAGAGATATCACAGGAGTAGAAAGCACAGCACGTGCTACCAAGAGTGGTTTTCCCCGTGCTCTGCCATGTGTTTGCAAGGGGACAGAAAAGAACTTTACATTCTGGATGAAGACTTGTTTAGCTGTTGGTAGTGCTGCAGTCTTTTCACTGTGTATTATCCTGTGTACCTGAAGCTTCTGGACTGAAAAAGCTGGCACGGGACTGGAAAACCCTAAAACCCAAAAAAGTCGATGGAAACGAAAGATGATTTAAAGGGCTTGAAAACCCATTTAACACTTAGCGTTCTAACTTGTCTCCTTTTTCCTATAAACAAGTCCTAAGTTTGCCATTCATCAGAGCACCACACCTCACTCGCAGATGAGTGCCAGAGTGGACTAAGTTGTCAGGCAGAACCTGTATCCTGGCCACAAGATAACAGGCTGCTTGATGATTGAGACAAAAGCTGAAATAAGCATTTCATTTCTGCTGGGGTATGGTCGATGATGGTGTGTTTAAAACCAGGTTCCAGTATGAACATAAGAATTTTTCTGTCATAAAGGAAACAAGATGAAATCTTAAGAGAGATTAGTCCTATTACAGCACTCAGAGAACAATTCAGTAGCAGACATCACAGCAGTGAAGATCTGCAATGCTGCTTTGAATCTACAATAGGTAATGACTGTAGCTTTAAATTGCTGCTTTAAAATCAGACCCTCTGAACCCTCTGAAAAGATCTCACACAGTTCTGTTTGGGGATGTAGAAGACTACAATTACCTACCTTCATCTACATGTAGATCTTTGAGAGTAGAATCAGGTAGGCTGACAAATTTTCCTAATACTGTTGGAATTTTGGAATGGAACAATGAACCAAAATCAGGAGAAAGAGATGGAATAGGACAGATTTGACGGATCCAGAGGTATACTCTGGCATCTGTTATTGTAAAAGAGCATTTGAACATAGGCAGTATCTTCCTAGTCAGGTCAGGAACTTAAAAATGGCATTAAAGCAGTCCTGCAGAAGAGAGGCCCTTCTGCTGGTCCTGTCCAAAGACTGACGGGTGCATCCCAAGACTAGGGAATATTGAGCAATTTCCATGCCCTCTTCTGCCCTTTGTAAGAGTTTTGATAGAGGCACTGGACCACAGCACAGTGATACCTTGAGTCAAGCCTGATGGAAGGTTCTTTGGGCGGACAGAAAGCAAAGGAGCCCTCAACAGCCTGGCAAGTCTCTGAAAAAGTTCAGAGCATCACTGAGACTGTGAAACAGAGCTGCACCTGTGGAACGTCTCTCAAAAACCCTAGTCAGGGTGATCAAGTTTTCTGCCTACAGCTATCAATACACACCAATATTTAACAGCCAAAGCGGCCTGGAGGGAGGTTTTCCACACAACTTGAGCATGTGATTGGAAAATCCTCCCTAGAATCAAGAGAAAAGGTCTCCTCTTGGACCACAGTGTCCTGGATATGACTATGTCAGTATTCACCAGATGTGACCTTGTTTGAAATTGTAAGAGCAAAGAGATCCAGAGAGCAAAACGAGCTGAAAACTGGTGCTAGCATTTCTTGCTAAACTGCAGGTCATCCAGACATAAGATGGACAGGCAGACTTAGTCAAACCTCTGGGAGCAATCTCCAAGAACTAATATATTCATAATTAGCAGCTGACCCCAAAGTTTCACTTAAGTTGTCCAGCCATCTAGGATTTTGTAATTCTTTATCCATGAAAAATTTTCTGCCGAATAAATAAGTCAACACGGTTATCTGCCCCTCTCAATTCTACTCTGTAAAACAGAAACCTTTATTACAGTCTTTTATTTAATCTTTTTTGGTTAAAGTTCCAATTTAAATTTTCAATTGGAATTGTAAAAAAACAAACAAAAAAAAACCCCAACAAACAATAACAACAACAAAAAACCCCCCACAAAACCAATCAAATAACCCTCCCAAAAACCCAAACCAAGCCCAAAAAACCCTAATTTCCTGGAATTTAGGGCATTAAATGCTTGAATGAACAGGCAAACCACAGTTAGACTGTTCTCTAGTCTTCTATAACCTAACTGGATACCCTCAGTAATTTTCTGTATGAAGCTCTAAAGATATCATTAGTATCAGTAGAAAATGATCTTCCTAGTAACATTAAATGGGAAAGAAGGTATTTTTATAGCTGTATTAATGTTCTCGTGGTTTTTTCACACATTCCTGCTTCTAAAAAGCTTCTAAAAAAATTCCATATATCAGAATCCATATAATGAATCCAAATAAGCAAGGCTACATTTCTTTGGGATGCCAGGAAAATTAAGCCCCTGTGTCTTGGAATAGATATTTATAGGGCTGTAGTAAGAAAGTCCTTGATTTTTATTCACATCTGTTAAATAGGTTGATGCTAGAGAATATAATTACTGAGAAGCAAATTCAGTTTATTAGCTTAAACAGAGTTTTGTTATCAGGTTGACTAAAGTAATGGAAAAAAAATAAAGGAAAAATACCATTGTATTTCATTCTTCCATATGAAGTGTGTCACATTGCAGGGTGAACCATGACATGTCTTTCTGTCTGTCTTCAGCCACAGACAGAGAGAAACACAACAAAAAACTAAATCCCATTTTGTCTCTGAAAACATGTGTTAAACGCTCCTGCACCCTTGGCCCTTTGAAAAAACCTAAGAACCTCCCAGTACATTTGAGACAGGTCTGAGATTAGTCAGATCCTAGAAAATACTGCATGCTAATGTTTTCATTGCAATCTGTTCATCCACAAGTTCTCTCCTTCACACAGAGGAAATGCTTAGCTTTTTAGGAAGTGCTATACACTGCATTTTTAATTAAGCATTTAATTATTGTGTCCCACCACTACACCTTGTTCCCTATAACAAATGATCGTGAAATCAGATTTTGGTTTTTTTTTTTTGAATTAGTGCTAGCAGAATGCCTGCAGCTTTACAGAGATTTATTAGGAATATGGGATAATATTGGTTTACTTGAAATTAATTACTCTTAATCCTTGACACATCCAGTAGCGCAGAAGTAGATTAGTAAAATAAATTTTGTATCCATGATGACAGTGCTCGTCTAAAATCCTTAGCATCAACAGCAAATTGTTAAAGTTACCAGTGTGTTGGAGAAGTAACTGGTGCAGTGGTAACATTGCAGAAGACTGTATTTTGGAACAAAATTATTATTGTTATGCCACTTAACAGTATAAAAAGTAAAATTTATTAACAAATATCAGTTGATAACGTAGCTGGTTTGAATGACCTTTTGTTATGTGCAAAATTTGCTCTGCCCATGTTGTCTTAAACCATGCCAGCCTGTTTTTGTTTTATAAAAGTTCTTACCATATAGTCTAAACCTGGAAAATGAAAACTGTACTCCTGTCAAATACACTATTGGACAGTCAGCTGCAGATTAGTCCTTCTTTCCAGTTTAAAGCATATACGGTAAGTAGCTCAGCATTTAAAGCAGTTTTTAAAAGTTCCTTGATGTTCCCAGAGTTTTCCTTCCTGGTTTTTGTTAAGAGCAACTTGAGCTCGTTGGCCATTCATGAAATTCTCAATGCTTGTACTTGAAGCTGTGGTTTTGTTTCTCGCTGCAGCAATCAGAGCAGTCCAGCTCAAAAGAGAGCAGGTAGTTCCATCTGTGAGCCCCGTGCTCACCTGGCCGTCACCGCGCCCGGAGGGGACCAGTTTCCCTTCCATGTCTGTGCAAAGCCATTGCTCTGTGAGGTGCAAAAGCTCCCCAGGCCAGCGGGGCTTGGGGCTGGCAGTGCTCTCTTGAGAAGCTGGCAGTGCTGGTAGCTTCTTCCACGCTACTAACAACTGGGAGCAAAGCTCCAGGAGGAGCTTCTCCAAAGCCTTGCAGTTATGAGAGGATTTTAATGTTACCAGGCTCACAGATGATCTCTTAAGCCTAAGATCCCCGAAAAAAAAAAAGGGGGGGGAGGAGGGGAGCCGCCTGTGTGTGAGAGCGAGCTCCACCAGCTCCATCCATCCTCTGCGGCTCCAGAAGCCGCTCAGGCACCACAGAACCGACATTTCTGATAGGCAGCATCCCCCGAGGATTTTCTCTCGCTCCCTCTTCCCAGCCCCCCTCAATTACTGGTCTTAGAGGGAACTTAGCGCTGCCTTGCCCGCGGCCAGCGGCGCGGCGCAGGGAGCTCCCGATGCAGATTCCCCGCTGGATGCGGGCCAGGAAAGCGCCCGGCCCAGGCAGCTCCTCCCGCATCCTCCGCCCGCTTCGTGCCGCTCTCCGTGCTGCCGGGGGCTTGGCGTGCGCCCGCCCGGGATTCCCCTCCCTCCGCCCCTCACCGAGGCCGGGGTCGCAGGGGGCAGCGAACTCCTGCTGCGGTGCCTTTCCTTGTAGCGATACGGATCGCTGGAAGCCGAGGAAAGTTACTCGATTAAAGGCTTTTCCGTGGCTCCGGGCTGCTCTTCTCTAATGTATGCAGACTAGAGGGGCGCGGGTGTATATATGTGTATATACGTGTGTACCTAAGTATTTCAGCCGGGGCTAGACCCTGCCTGGTTCAGGGGCCGGCAGGCGGGCGCGCTCTGCAGCCGGAGCCCCGGAGCGCTCTGCCCCACGGCCGGGTGCCGCCTTCAGCCGTCGGGAGCACTTCCGACGCCTCTCGGCCCGCGGCTGCTTTTTCCCTGAGAGGCCGGGAATGCTTTAGCAGATTAGCGACTCCCGTAACACTGCGGGCGCCGGGAGCCCGCCTGCGCTGAGGTCAGACAGGGGGCCGCTCCGGCCGGCGGGGCAACCCCGACCCGCAC